>JAOTQJ010182087.1:0-22996 GCA_025642045.1 Solanum sejunctum | reverse complement strand
AAGTTGCATTGACTAACTGCTACTTCACAATTGAAAGAAACGCAGATAGTTTAAAAAGTCATTTTGCTTTATTTCATCATACCCCAAAGCCAAAAAAATAGTAAATCTTTGGCTCCACCTGAGATTGATGGAAAACGAGAGAAAAAACTGATTTATTGATTTATTCATTTAACTAAATCTATTATTCCCATACAGAACTCAAAAACTCTAAAAGTAAAACTAAATACATCAGTTATCTTTTCCTATAAGAAATCTAATAAAGGTAATATCATAAACTTTTAGACGAGATATCTAAAAATTCTAACATAAATTCTAAAAAGTCCAATTTAAGAATAAACAACAAATTATAGATCTATGAAAATGAAAAGAGGTGAGCTTTCTCGTTTTCACCTTCATTTTCACATGTCGAGCCTTTGAAAAAAAATTCAATTCTCATTTCCACAATTAACATATTTGAATTTGGGAATTGGACCATAATTTTCAATATCCTTTTGTACTTTCATTTCCTCTCTCTCGATCAATTTTTCTATACCAGTAAGATACTAACAGCTGAGCCTAGATTTTTCGGCAAATTTCTCTAGCATTCTTATTCTTCCCCTTTTATCCAATCTTTCTCAATTTTCGATAACCATTAAGCCACTCTCTAGCTATTGGAAAATGGTCGAAACTATTTTGTTTTTTTTAGGTTTCTCCACTTTTTCGTATACTAATTATATTGGTCATTTCTATGTGATACAATATTTTTGCTTCGAAAGTTTTCTGTAGTGGAGGTTTCTCCACTTTTTCTTATTCTCGTTACATTTGTCGCATCCACATGATATGATTTTTTTGTTTGGAAGACTATTGCTTATTCTACTGGGTTAGTCAATGAACTGTGGACCTAAAGGGTGCTGGTTGGAGCTTGTGAATTTGTAAAAAACATGGGCTCATCAAGAATTGGTTTATGATTTTTGAAGCTTACAATTTTTATCCTCTTCGAGTTCTCCTCTTCAAGTTTGAGGTTCTACACTTCCAAAGTAACTTTAGAGTTGTTCAACATTTGATTGTTGATTTATCTGTTATCCATTTTGCCCTCGATTTATCTCTGCCCGTTGACTACTTGAGTGTTCGACAACTGCCATCACCACTACTATTGCTGCTACTACTGATGGGAGACCCCAACAGCCCAAGGCAGTCGATATTGAGAGGGGTCCTACTACACCTGCTACTGCACCAGAGGCCACTACTTCACAGCCTTCTATAGTGGGCATAGTCTATGTGACCGCTACTTTTATTCAGGCCGTGGTGCAGGGTTATCATATGCTGAGGCCTAGTTATCTCAGCTTATTCAGTAGCTTTGGCTATGAGTTCGGTAGGATATTGCAGACTTCAAGGAGCGGAGCTAGGCATTCACCATCTCTACTATTTAGAAATGTGTTTCCAAAGTGGACGCTCGCATGGATGCTTTTGAGGAATGGGTAAAAAAGACATTAGCTGAGACTCGGCCTTCAGATTTGTTATCCATACGATAGGAGATCGAGAAACATAGGGCTAACTTAACATCATCTCACTTGTGGCGCCCATGACACTACTAGAGACTACATCTGCGATGCCGCTATTTGATTTACTAATCCCTACAAATCCTTTACAGACTTTCCTTAGGAATAGACCTTGCACGAATACAGAGCCAAATGAGAGGAATATATGCGCAAAGTTATTCGAGGATGTTGAGGATGGGGAGGACGATCTCTAGCTGGACTTGAGGACATCGAGGCGTGAGGAGGAGATGAGCTAGCTCATGATCATGATCAGGCGAGGGGTATTGGCCCCTCTAGACAAAGTACAATAGCTGAGGAGACTACCCGCAAAAGGGGGATGGCCAGAATGAGCCACTAGCTAGCGCTTAGGCAACAAAGTATGTTTTTGACACTACTTATTCTATTTTTGCTTTATTTGGTGCATTGGGGACAATGAGCAATTTTTTCGATGGGGTGTAGGTGGTTATGGGCCTCAGCAAAGTCTGAGTACTTAAGGTGCATAACTACCCCAAATTTTGATCCCTAGGTTTTCTTGCCTGTGTTCAATTTTCTCATGCGTATTTAATTTCTGTTGAATTGGCAAGTTTAGGATGTTTAGATAATATATGTAGCATAGTACTAATACTTATGGTAATGCCATGTGAGTGTGAGCTTATTTTTCTAGATTTGTGCATTTTTTGTAAATTTAGAACTTGCCTTAGTACTCTTAGTTAGATGGTAGATTGAATGGATTAGGAAGGGATTTTAGGCATTTGTTCTTTAATTAGTCCACTTTAGCCTAAAAATGACCAACCAAATGAAGTTTTATCCCTTGTTCCAAATATTTGAGTCTTACATGTACTAATATTCTTTCAAAAACACCCAATTAGCCTAACCTTA
Source organism: Solanum sejunctum (assembly GCA_025642045.1). Taxonomy (NCBI): domain Eukaryota; kingdom Viridiplantae; phylum Streptophyta; class Magnoliopsida; order Solanales; family Solanaceae; genus Solanum; species Solanum sejunctum. The sequence continues at coordinate 20,600 of JAOTQJ010182087.1, read as the reverse complement.
TCTAGTGAAAAAGGTTGAATTTGGCCATGGTCTTTCCTTGAGCATTGTGAACCTTGATTGAGGCAAAAAGCCTAAGTTTAGGGTGGCTACCAGAAGTGGCCCTAGTTTGGGGTATAGATATTGTGTACTTCAATACATCTTAAAAGCCTAACTTGAGAGGCATCGGTGTAAGGGTAAAAGTACAAAAGTAAGATGGTGAGTTGGGAATGAAGAGAAAAAGAAGAAAATCATTTATCGGGTTTAGGAAAAAGAAAAAAAATGTCTCACACTAAGCACAAAAAGCAAAATGAAGTGTAAAAATGAGGCAAAAGGTCAAAAATGACAAGAAAAAGACCCAAAAAAGCTTGAATATGGAAAAAGGTAGGATAAGGTGAAAATATTAGAGTTGGTAAGGTTAAAGTGATGAAAAACATAGTTCAAGGACGACATTTAGTCACTATTTTTCAAAATGCCATACCAAAGCCCCCTGGTCCTACATTACGAGCCTAGAATGTCCTAAAATGATCCTAGTCCAGTTGGCTAATCAATCTTTTTTCCTATTCATTACTACCTGGATCTAGAAAGTAACACTAGGTGGATTATAATGTTGGCCACCATTAGAAAACATGCAAAATAAAGAGAATTGATTAATACATGCATATGTCCAATCAAAGAATTGTAAAATATTTGGGTCTACTTTGTTAGAACTTCATGGTTCCCACAACCATGGTTGCGGATTTAGCTATTCATGCTATGGGTAGATGAAGAAATTATGAATTGAGAAAACATAATAAAACTCTTATCCAATTGAATTGAGAATCAAGCAAATCCAATATGGATTGAGAATCACAAAATTTAGGATCAAATTAATTCACAAGTGTATTATCCTCCAAGTATTGCGGTCTCCAAGTACAAAACCCGAAAAGTACTCCCTAATGATTTTCCCTACTGTACTCTCGTGAAAAATAACCTAAAACTACTATTTAAAGTAATTACAATTAAGTTCTAAAAAAATAGAAAAACTAGTCGGCTGACTCAACGAAAGGTATTTACGACTCATATTGTCTTCTGCAGCCGTAATTGGGGTCTCATATTTAATTCTTGAGATCTTGGACTTCTCTTCTATGAACCATATTCACAACTTGTAAACTAATTTACAACTCGTACTTTAGACTTGTAAGCTTCAACTACTTCAACTTATTCCTTTCCGAAGATCTTCACGAAACCTATCTATATGACTTGTAGAATGCTCTACGACTCATATAGAGGTCTCGTGGACTTGAACTTTAGATCTCACACTTCGTTGGAATTTGTCATAAAACTACCTTTACAACTCGTAGACTGCTCTATGACTCATAGAAGGTCTCGTAAATCACCAAAAACCAGAAAACTCTTTAATTTTGCCCTAAAGTCTTGCGAACCTGCTTTCCTGCATAACTAAACACCAAAAACACATAAAAACCAATAATGTCGCATTGGGAACACACAAAATCCTAAGTTTTATTCATCAAAGGTGATGTATTTTGACAACACATCAACACCCTCAACATAAGATTGTTGCTTGTCCTCAAACGATGACTCAATCTATATAGACAATATTGTAACACACAGACCTCAACTCAACGGCATACATCACATACAATTTAAACTCAGATACCCACACCAACTTTTCATAACAAGACTAGATAGTTGTTTAGTGAACCAAAGAACACCGGTGCATGTGACAACACAACTATGATAAGCAAGGGAATATCAACAGTGCATAATCAGTAAACAAGTCAAATGCTAACAATGCAATGTGAATGCCCTTATAGAAAGAAGTCTACTTTTGACACTTATTGATGAGTCCATTGTTATCTTTGGGATTATGCAAAAACACTCATCGTCACAAAAGATATTCATTCATGATGATTAATACCATATGCTTGCAGCTATACTGATGACTTAGACCTTCAACTAACTGGACTAAGATCACTTTAGGACTTTCTAGGCTTGTAACGTAGGCTCAGGGGGCTTTGGTATGATATTTTGGAAAATAGTGACTCATGACCCTTCTTGAAACTGCGTTTTTCCACACTTTTGCCTCACCAACTTTGTCATTTTCACCTTATTCTCCTTTTTCCTTATTCAAGCTTTTCCGGGTGCTTTCTTCTCATATTTTAGTTTTTGCCTTATTTTTACACTTCATTTTGCTTTTTGGCTCAATCTAAGGCATCTTTCATTTTTCTTACACCCAAATCATGCGTTTTATTCTCTTTCTCCTCTTTCCTAACTCACCTCCATATTTTTGTACTTCTCTTTTATATCGGCCATCTTAAACTTAAGCTTTTAGCCTATAGTGAAGTACACAATATCTATTCCCCAAACGAGGGCCACTTTTGGTAGCCACCGTCAGCTTACACTTTTTTTCTCAATCAAGGTTCACAATGCTCAATAAAAGACCAATGCCAATTTCAAGGTTATTCACTAGACAAGATTAGGCTAACTAGGTGTTTTAGAAATAATTGGTACATGTAAGGCTCAAAAATTTGGAAGAAGGGATAAAAATTCATTTGGTTGGTCATCTTAGGCTAAAACGGACTAATTAAAGAACAAAGACCTACGATCCCTTCCTAATCCATTTAATCTACAATCTAACTTACAGTAATAGGGCAAGTTTTGAATTAGTACAAAATACATGAATCTAGCAAAATAAGCTCACACTCACATGGCATTACCATAAGTATTAGTACTATGCTACACATATTAACTAAACATCCTAAACTTGCCAATTCAACAGAAATTAAATATACACGAGGAAATTGAACACTAGCAAGAAAATCTCAGGATCAAAATTTTGGGGTAGTTATGGATCATAAGCTACTCAGACTTCAATAAGGTCCATAATTATCCACACTCCATCATAAAGATGTGCATTGTCCTCAATGCACAAACTCAAGCAAAAATAGAATATAAGGTGTCAAAAACATACTTGGGCGCCTAAGCGCTAGTCTCGGGCTGAGTCTGGCCACCCTCTCCCTATGGGCCAGTCTTCTCAGCTTTAGTACTCTGTCCAGAGGGGCCAATACCTCTCACCTTATCTTGCTCATGGGCTAGACTTATCTCTTCCTCGTGGCTCGATGTTCTCAAGGCTATCTTAGATTATCATCCTCATCCTTCGAGAGCTTTGCATGTACATTCCTCTCAACTGGCTCATCACCCTTTATAAGGGGTCTCTTCCTATGGGAAGTCTTTGTAGGCTCCTCGGATCAAATAACGATGCCAGAGATATCATCTCTGCTAATGTAACTGGCGATGTAAGTGATGATGTCATGTCAGACCTAAGCTTCTCAATCTCTGTTTGCAAGTTTGACAAATCTGAAGGTCGGGCCTTAGCTAACCTCTTCTGAACCTGCTCCTCAAAGGCATCGATGTAGGCATTCACTGTAGAAACATGCTCCTAAATAGTAGAAATAGTGAATGCCCAGCTTTGTTACTCTATGTTTAAGATAGCCTGTCATACCCATGACCTAATTTGCTAAAAGAGATGAGTCAACAGAGACTCAACATGTGATACTCTCCGCGCCATGGACTGAATAGAAACAAAACACATAGACCATACCCGGTGTAAGAATCTATGATGTATTTGACTCTGGTGTGGTAACAACTGTAGTAGGACCCCTCTCAATGACTGCTTTAGGCTGTGGGGTCCCTCCTCTCTTATAACAGTATTAGTAGTAGGGGCATTCACCGAACCTTCAGGTGGTGGCATCGGGGCAAACAACTGTGGTGGTGGTGGAGGTTGTGCTCGTCGAATTGCCACCGGGTTCGATCAGGCTGGGCTTCAAAGTATGCTGGGCCTCAAATAACCGGTCCCGCTAGTGCAAAATATCCACCCTAGATTCAATACATAGTCTTTAGATCAAAATAGGAAATGAGATGGAGATAGACCTCTTCAGCATTGACTCATGTATCTGCTCTACTATGAGTCGAGCCAATTCAATGTCATAGCTAGCCAAGATGTTGACAACCAATACTGCATACTCTAGCATAAGTGTATTATCCTCCAAGATTGACTAGATGTGTGATCTCAAAATGGTCTACCAAAACTTGGCAGGGAAGTTGAGTTAAGCCTTCACTATATGCTTGGTGTGGATGGTGACCTAAGCAGGCTCTGGACCCTGCTCTGCAATATGATCATCCACCTATCTTAGATGTGAGGTCTGCTGTACCTGATCCTTCATAAATAGTGAGTTCATGGCCTTCCCCAACCTATGGTCAAACTCGATTATGGATTTGAGGGCCCAGTACTCGGGACTAGTAAGCATACGATGGATGGTCTCCTCAGAATGTTGACCTGCCAACCTCTCACTCATATCTCTGTCAACCTGAGTTGTGTGAGAGGTTTCTTCCCCTTGGGAATATTATGCTAAATGGTGGTTGTGTATGATACATAGAACTACCTCACTAAAATCGAGGAGTATCGTCCAAGTGAATTTGTTAGCCACATAAACCGATATCATATCATCGTTTCCTACAAAGCGGGGAGACAACTCAGTCCATCAGAAATCACCTGAGGTTCCTCATATATAGATTGGGTAGGCTTGCCCCATTCCTTGGGTAATGTACCCTCCAAGAATATAGCCTCAATATACTTGATGCACCACCAGTTGGCATGGGCATCTGGTATTGATGAAGAAGATGGTGCAATGAAGGACTCAACATCTCCTCTATCCTCGGAGCCCTCCTTAGAATTTGGCTTCTCTCTAGTTAGAGTCATCTAGGGTATTTTACTCCTACTCTCGTCACTGCCTTGCTCTTCAGAATGGAAAGACAATTAACTTGAGCTTTAGTACGCCGAGCTCTGGCTGTTGCTGCTCTGGTATGTGGTACCTCAGCCTCAGGATTGGGTGAGACATCTAGGATCTCTAATAACCCAGTTGATTGAGAGCTCTGCTCAGTATCTGAAGGTTCATCATCTGTAGGATCATCCCTGAGCTTTCTCCTAAAGGCCTCGATCTTTGAGCGATTTCCTTTCAAGGCCATAGTAGTTGAAATAATAGACATAAACACACCACAATTTGACCTAAGAATCAAGAAATAAAATGCAAAAAGTAATCTAAATCAGTTGCAGAAGGGTACTACGAAAGCCCCTTTATGAGTCATAGTGAGCACTATAAGTTGTAACGTGCTCTCGTAGACCAGATGTTCAAAACAAGTTTAGACACTAGAATAGTCTACAAGACCTAGGTATGACTTATAAAGAAGTTTATGAGTCATAGACTGGGGTCTAGAAAGTTCCAGAGAGTAATTAAAAAGGTCTACGAGACCTATCTACTAGCCATAAATAGATTTACGACTTGTTGAAAGTCTATTCTAATGAATACTCATACCACAAAGTTTTATAATTTCACATAAGGGGTAATTACGACTTGTAGATTGATCTATAGGTCATAAGAACACCTCGTAAACCAGAAATCTCAGGTTCAAACTCCATCACACGGACCCCAAAGAACATTTCAAACACTAATTCTAGCAGCATCGAAGCAAAAGCACATGTACCCTCATGATTCCACTCACATACATATATCCCCAAGCATGATTCAACACATATTCACCCCCATCGAAAAGGATTAAGTATGGAATAACCTAAGTTTCTGACCATTCCTATGTCATTCCCACCAAATCATGCTCCTCTGTCATCAATCACCATTTCACAATCATAAACTATTTAATATCATTCAATCAAACATGGTTAATGATTTCATAGTCACAACAATTAGCAATCTCAAGGCTATAGCCTAATTTCAGACTTAAATAATCAATTCAATCAAGGACAACTCTAATTTCACATTCAAAATTTGCATTCAACAAGAATCTCATGAGTAAACATTATACCCACCATAATCGTCAACTCAATCAAGTACTAACAAGGCAAATTAATGATCAAATTAAATCAATGTCTAACCACAAGTGAACTTAAAGAACAAAAAGCGAGAACATAATTGAACATGAAACCCTAGGTGCTGGAAATCTCATCAAAAAATAGATAACATCCACTGGATTTTGATCAAAAAATTGAGGGGAAAGGGAAATTTTGGTCAATTAAGTCAAAAATGGGGTCAAAATTTTGACCCTTCTTTTACACATTTACCGGGTCTATAGTTAAAATTACAGGGCTTGGGTCTACGAAACCCCGACTAAAAGTCATAGATAGATCTATGAATCATAATTCATGGTTTCATTGAACCTTCAACATTTAGAAAAATTTAGAATCTTACCTAAGTTCCACGAACACCATTCACGATTCTTAGTTTGATCTACGAGTAGTAAGTTGGCTCGTGGGTTGGAGTGTACAATTATCCTGCTCACTGAATATATCTCTACGAGATAGGGTTACGAGTCATAAAGTGTAATACAACTCATATGGCCAATTGTACAAATTGAACCTGATGCTTTTCTCAACCAATTTGCTGACTTAGTACTGTACCTATATACTCTTCATGAAATACACACTTACCTAAAATGAAACCAACACAATGTTAAAAAAAAAAAAAGCAATCAAAACACAATAAAATAGCTAACATGAATCCAAAAAACTAAAAAATGAACCTATAACTATACAATAACATAAAAAACCTTGGGTTGCCTCCGAAGTAGCACCTGATTTATTATCACAACATGACTTAGACAAACTGGTTACTAGATTTTACCAATTGCCCAAACTTCACTCTTGAGCTCATCTGGATGCTTCATGGACTAGCAAATATTGAAGACAACTTCTTCATCATTCAAATAAAACCTGAGTTGACCAACTTTCATATCTACAAGAGCTAGTCCCATGGCTAGGAATGGTCTTCTCTAGATGATTGGAACTTTAAAATCAACCTCACAGTCTAGAATCATAAAATCTGTAGGGAATATGAATTTTTCTACTTTAACCAATACATCATAGAGTATCCCTACAGGCTCTTTCACCATTCAATCTACTATTAACAACCACATTTTGGTAGGGGTAGGGGCTCCCAATCCAAGATTCTTGTAGACCACAAGAGGCATCAAATTGATTCTGCCATCAAAATCATATAATGCCCTTGCGAACTCCACATCACCTATAGTGCAAGGTATAGTGAAAGCATCTGGGTCATCATGCTTTTGAACCAAGGACTTAGTAGTGATAGGACTGCAATGTTAAAGCTCTTGAGAAAGCTCCTGACTTATAGTGCATTTCTTGGCAACAAAATGCTTCATATACTTTGCATAACCAGACATTTTCTCCAAAGCCTCAATAAGAGGGATGTTAACGGATAGTTACGTAATCATTTAGAGAAATTGGTTGAACTTGACTTCTTCCTCCCTCTCCTTGAGCCTTTGAGGGAGAGGAGGAGGCCTTAGGACAGACTTATACCTTTGTGCCACTTGAGCTGCTTCACTTCCCCCATACTTGACATAATCATATCCTTCAACCACATCCTTATCTTCAACTATCTTCTCATAAACATCTTCTACCTCAATCGGCAGAGGAGGATCAATAGTGCTCTTGCCACCTCTAGTAAAAATGACCATATATTTCCCCTCATTCTTTGGATTTTACACTGTATTGCTAGGCAATGTACTTTTCTAATGCTGATCCAACTAAGTTGACACTTGACCAAATTATTGCTCATGTTGTTTAATAGCCACAAAATAAGACTTTATTTTTTGATTAATACTTGAAATTTCAGATTTTATACCTTTTAGAGTTTCATCTTGTGTCTCGGCCTTCTTCAATAAGCGATCAAATATCTTCTCAATTCTAGAATCGCTCGTACTTGTGTCACAGTTATGTGGTGGCACATATGGGCCATTTCTAAAACAATCTCTTCTACCCCAATCTACAACTGGACCCTGTTTCTATCAAAGTAACCACCATGGTTGTATCTAAAAGGTTAATCTCTACTATAGTATTGACCTTGGTTTCCTTAATCATGGCGCCAATAGTCCTAGTTGGACCCTTGGGCATTGGTATGGAAACCCCCTGTCTGATCAGTCATAAAACATGTGTCCTCCTCATAATATGGCTTATCATGCATGGGTACATATGGAGGTTGATGAACCATCACATTTACCCTTCCTTGATTTTGCTTCATCATCACCTCTATGCTAGTGCAAATTTCAGCAAGTTCTTGCATGATCACTTCATTAATTTTGGCTTGCTCTGAACCTACACTAACAGCAAATAAACCCTTGTCACGACCCAAGCCTAGGGCCTAGACGTGACACGGTGCATGGGAAACCCAAAAGGACCCCAAGCAAGCCTCTTTACATATCAGTAATATCCTTGGTCGCGAAAGCAATAAAATATCAACCAAAGATAACAAGCAAGGGTAAAGGGACTAAGGGGAAACTTCCATATCATAAACATAAAGAAACAAGAGAGTCAAGACTCATAGTGTAGATACATAACATGTCCAACAACACCTCAACTATATATATAAAAGTAGAGCCCAAGACATGCAACTGGGCTCACTCTCAAAGTCTATATATACATAAAAGAAAGATAGTCTTCGAACATAGCATAAGATCATAAACATAATCCCGAAATGGAGGACTCACCAATATGCTTGAGAGATATCGTACTAGTCACAAGGAAGAGGATGCTCAAGGGGGTCTTTGGTTCCTACATCATGACATTATGTAGGCATCATTACTATGTTTCAATGTACTAAGTATGTAGGATGCAATGCAATAAGTAATAGGCATCATAGTCAAATTGCATAGAGATAAGCAATAGATAACATAGTAACAATATGTCATGTATGATCAATGCTTAAGTAAAATGTTCTTGGAAATCATGAAAAATGAATGTGGACTCAAATGTAATACATACTAAAACCCTTCTTACCAACCTTCATGAAATTGGCAAAAACGGGCCCCCACTTACCTTATGGTATAACCTTTTTAGAGAGTGTTGTAGATACCACTACCATATGACATGGTCTTTTTGATAGGTAGTGTAAGATGTCCCCTACTTTACAATATAATATTTTGGGTAGGAGTCGTGATTCATTCTACCTTACGGCATGTCCTTTTTGATAGAATTTTCGCACATTATGATATGATCGTTTTGATGGAATACATTACTCTTTCTACCTTATAGCATGGCCTTTTCAGTAGGGTGTTCATAACTTACAATATGATCTTTTCGGTAGGGACCATTAGTCATTCTACCCTACGGCATAGCCTTTTGAGTAGGATATCCATACCTTATGATATGATCCTTTTTGGTAGTAACCATTAATTACTCTACCTTACGACATGGCCTTTTTGATAGGAATTATAAGACTAGCTCATCAAACCATTACATTTCAAGCATCAAGGAAGGACCTTCTCCATTTTCTCAAGAGCAAAACAAACATGAGAACCTAACAATCTACTTACATCACCATAAGTACTTTTTCATGGAAATGACTCATATAAACATTTCTATCATCATCATAAAGTCATTCAACTAATAAGACAAGCATTAGACCTTCAATTCCTCAATGGCTAAATATAGGTATTGGGGATTATTTAGAATGATATGATGGTGAAAAATGGCTAAATATAGGTATTTTCACATGTCGGGAGGCTTAGGACCAAGACTCAAAAGGCTTGGATAAGAAAAATAACTAGACAGGAAATTACACTGAGGCATGTTGTGCCTGTAACACAAATTCCTCATTGGAATTCGACACTTTTAAATTTGAAATTATGAATCGTTCCCTCTAAAATTGGGGTTAGACCCATTTCCTACTGAATTTTGCCCCTTAAACAAGAATATAAAGTCTAATTTTTGATATCGCTATGGATTTTGAGAAATGGAAATAACGATTTTGGGCACTTTCAAGGCATATTTTTGGACACTTTTTGGGATCGTTTCAATATCTCCCCCTTAGGAACATTCATCTCTGAATGTCAAAGAAACGTACACAAGAAGAGTAATTATGAAGAAATCAGCCTCAAAAAGAATGCAACAATACATTTAAATGCTATTTTCAAAATTTCAACATAAGCATTAAAATCATCATCAACTTGTCAACATAAACATGAATGCATGGAATGACAAAGGGGATGAAACATATAGCCGGTTTTCTTTTTTCTTTTAGCAATTTAAGGTGGAATTGGGTGCATTCACTTAAAGACTACTTGGAATCATAAAACAACTTGATGTCTTATCATAAGCTTGAACTGAACGAACGAGATATGGATATTGCTCCACCATGCCCGCTCCGGCTCCCCGAGAGACACTTTCAACTTCACGATCCTTTCAAAGGGACTTTCCACCCTTCCATCCAATACCTCCACCGGGACTTTCTCCTAAGCCAACTTATCCTCCACAACCCCAAGAGTCTTATAACACTTGAATCACCAACCTACCTCCTTAATCCTAGAAACACGAAGAACCGGACGAACCACATCCTTATCCAAAGGCACCTCCCCTTCGTATGCAACCTCACCAATCTTCCTCAACACTCTGTAGGGACAACATAAACCATAAGCTCAATTGTCAACTTAAACACACATAGTCCATTATAGCACCTATATCACCATCTCCCCTTGGGAGAAAACCTCCACTTTATCAACCCTCACCAAGGTTTTCAATTCTAACAAGGTGGGGTCACATTGTTGCTTTTCTTCCACCTCATCAACAAGAAAGATCTAAAGCCATTAGTCACCACTACACCACCATAGTCAACCTCTTCCAACTTAACTCCCACTTTAGCCAACTAATGGACCTCTCCAACTACCCGACTTTAACCTTATGGATTCCTAACTTCCATAATTAGCAAGCAACCTCAGATTCATTAAAAAAAACCACAACATCACTCTCAAATGATCCACAAGCTCTCCCTTATCTTTGAAAACAAACCAACCCACATCAACAAGGGCCACCACAAACATAACAAGGTAGGGATTAAAGAACCTATACGTGAGATCTATAGACATAGTCGGTGCATAAGTCAAACTAAAAGACGTTACTGCACATTGAACATACTGAAAAGGACATTTAATAGCTCATGGGTCACCAGAAATAACTCAATAGACATAACATAGGCTTAATACCCCTAACTCTTACAAGATGATAATTGCAACCCTTAGAGATCAATTGTACCTTAATGCAAGAAATGGACTTACACCTTCACAATCAAATTACAAGCCCCCACTCAAGGACGGGTCTATTAGGGAATTGTAACCTAAACCTAGGGGCCCATAATCAATGGAGACACAATATACATGCAACAAATCCATCCCAAGTATTACACCAACATCCACCACATAAAATCAAACAATCACAAGGCAAGACCCAATGCAATCTGAACATGGAATAATACCTATGAACTTTCTAGCAACAATAGACTCAATAAAGGAAAGGGAGTAGACACTAAAATTTCACATAGCAACTCAAGACACATACAAGAAGTCCACTAGCAACCAAAAAGAACAAAAGAAATGGTGACACACCAGACCCATCAATGCATACTCATCTAAGTCAAAGGAATTTTGTAATATCAGTAGCAACATTAGGTGCGTCAACTAGACCTTGCCTCCCTGAAGAGCATAGAACCAAGAGCATCCCTTTGATCAACATCACCATCTTTACCCTTATTTCGAGCATATGGGCAATCCAAAATTTTGTGGCCCATTTCACCACACCCAAAGCATGCACTAGTGTTTCTCAAACATGTACCGCCATGTTTCCTCCCACATTTTGGGTATCTAAGATGAGTCACCCTATCATCTATTTCGGGCCTTGGGTTTGACACCCCATTCTTAGCAACCCTCTTGTTTAGAGCATCATCGAACTCTAGAGCTTGAGAGTCACTATGAAATCGAGTCCTCTTAGACTCATTACCCTATTTTTTTCTCAATTTCTCCCCCTCCATTTGTTCGGCATAAGTCAGTGGGATAAATCCATGTCATTAATCAAAATAGCGGACCAACATTCTTTACTCACCAAATCGGAGACACCCATAACGAACTTGTTCATTCTAGCCCTTGGGTGGGCGACCAAGTGAGGAGCTTATTTATAGAGTTGGTTAAACTTGAGGGTATACTCCCTCACACTAATTGGCCCTTATTTCAAATTAATAAATTCCATCATCTTAGCCTTCCTAAGTTCTAGAGGGAAGAACTGATTAAGAAAAGCAGCGCCTTGAACTCCTCCCATAGAACCACATTATTGTTTCCCTTTCCCTCCTTAGGTTGAGTAAACCATATGTGTGCTACACCTTAAGTTTTTAAGCTACCAACTCTGCCTTGTCTTCCGATCTAACACACATGATTGCCAATACCTTATAAATTTCATCAATAAACTCTTGTGGGTCCTCATTCATCTTTGACCCATAGAACTCCAGTGAGTTCATCATCGTGAAATCTCTCACCCTAGATCCTGGAGTAGGAGCATAATAGGCTTGGGCCCCTTGGTTAGATTGATAGGCCATAACTTGTGCTAGCAAGGTGAGAGCATCCTAGAGCTCTCCATTGGCCTGTTGCTCCTCGGGAGCGCAGGCTCTTCTTCCATTAGTGTTAGGCATAATCAACAAGCATGACAAAGAACAATCATTAAGGGGAAAAACTTTAATTCTATATCATGACTTAGAATATAAAGAAGAGAAACATTTCCTAAAATATCTCATAGCCTCTTACTCATAGTTGTGGTGCACTATACAACCATGAATAAGACTCTAATTGATGTGGTGTGTTGGACTCTAAGGATCGAATAACGTGGTGCTCTAATACCAAGTTTTTCACGACTCAAGCCTAGGGTCTAGACGTGATACAATGCATGGGGAACCCGAAGGGACCCTAAGCAAGCCTCTTAATATATCATTACACATCCTTCGTTGCAAAAGAAATAAAATATCAATAAAAGATTAGAAGTGAGGGTAAAGGGACAGGGGAAACTTCCATATCATAAACATCAAGAAATAAGAGAGTGAAGGCTAATAGAGTAGATACATAACATGTCTAATAATGCCTTTACTACATAGATAAGAATGGGGGCCAAGACAATAATCAGGCTCACCCTCATAATCAATATATACATAAAAGAAAGATAGTCTTAGAACATAGCATAAGATCATAAACATCATCCCCGCGATGAAGGACTCACCAACAAGCTTGAGAGATATCGTACTAGCCACGTTGAAGAGGATGCTCAAGGGGGCCTCCGGTTCCTACATGGTGACATCATGTAGGCATAGAGTATACATTAGTACATTTGAAAATACTAAGTATGTAGGATGCAATATAACAAGGAATAGGCATCATAGTCAAAATGCATAGAGATAAGCAATATATAACATAGTAATAATATGGCATGTATGATGAATGCTTAAGTAAAACATGCTTGGAAATCCTGAACAAGGAAGGTGGACTCAATATGTAATACATACTCAAACCTTCTTACTAACCTTCATGAAATAGGCCAAAAGGGGCCCCCACACACCTTACGATATAACCTTTTTGGAGAGTGTTGTAGATATCCCTATACTATGACATCGTCTTTTTGATAGGTAGTATAAGATGTCCCCTACTTTACGATAAAATATTTTAGGTAGGAGACGTGATTCATTCTACCTTATGGCATGAAGTTTTTAATAGAATGACCACACTTTATGATATGATATTTTTGGTCGAATACCTAAGTCTTTCTACTTTACGGCATGGTCTTTTCAGTAGGGTGTCCATACCTTACAATATGATCTTATAAGTAGGGACTATTAGTCATTCTACCTTACGGTATGGCCATTTTGGTAGGATATCCATACCTTATGATATGATCTTTTTTGGTAGGAACAATTAATCACTCTACCTTAGAATATGGCCTTTTCGGTACAAATCATAGGACTAGCTCGTCAAACCATTACATTCCAAACATTAAGGTAGGGCCTTCTCCATTTTCTCAAGTGCACTACAAACATAAGAACCTAACAATCTACTTGCATTACCATAAGGACCTTTTCGTGGAAATGGCTCATATAAACATTTCTATCATCATCATAAAGTCATTCAATTCATAAGGCAACCATTGGACCTTCAATTCCTTAACAAATCATAACCAACCATTTTATCAAACACTTGGCGGATGTGTAATGCTAGTATAAAATCATTCAATTCAATAGTGATCATGCTAGAAAATTCAATGTAAAACCTTTAATAAATACTTTTTAACACCCTCAAGAAAAATATATCAAAACGCTTTATCAAATCTTACAATAGATCTTAGATTCATTGCTCAAAACATGATAAAATAATAACAATTTAATAAACCCCAACATAGTGTGCAGTGAAATTCAGAATGAATAAAACCCATGAGTAGATCAACTTTAAATCATGCTAATTTATGTAAAAGGAAACTTACGCATCATAGTTGAATGGAACCCATGATAGAAACCCACATACCTTAGCTTTGGAGAATAACTAAATGAAGATTAGAGATGGAGATTTGAAGATTAAATGAAATATTTGGCCAAGTATTTGAATGAGTATTGGGGAATATTTAGAATGATATGAGGGTGAAAAATGGTAAGTATAAGTATTTTCATGTATGGGTACGCTTAGGCCTAAGACTCAAAAGCTTTGGTCCAGACAAAAAAAATATACAGGAAATTACACTGAGGCGTGTTGTGCATATAACATGGATTTCTCACTGGAATTCAACACTTTAAAATTTGAAATTGTGAATCATTCGCTCTAAATCAGGATTAGACCCTTTCCCACTAAATTTTGACCTTTAAACAAGAATAGGAAGTTGAATTTTTGATATCACATACGAATTTTGAGATATAGGGGAATTACGATTTTGGGCACTTCCGAGGCACATTTTTAGGCACTTCTTGGGGTCTTTTCACCATTCATTGAAGTTATATACTGCTGGCCCCATGCACAATTCATCTTGACCGCTTGCTTTATATGTCCATAATTCGTGTAAATGGTTGATCTAGAAACATGCCTCCCATAATAGTGTTAGTACAAAGCCTAATTGTTCTCATCAAGGGCACGGTAGAAGATCTCCACCAAAGCATAATCAACTATCTTGTGGTCAGGGATGCTCTTTAGAAATTTATTAAACTGCTCCCAAGTAATGCCTATTGAATTACCAGAAAGCTGCTCAAAGTTGTTGATTTGGTCCTTCAAATTGAGCTTCTTCGATCTAGGGAAGTACCTCTCCAAATAACCTTCTGCAAATCTACCCTACTAGTGATTGAACTATATGGGAGATCAGATAGCCATAACCCTGCATTGGCCGTAATGGAAAATGGGAAAATACAAAGTCCCACAGCATCCATAGACATATTTTGTATCCCCATCACACTCTTACAAACAAATGCTACATTATGCAAGTAGCTATGTGGTTCCTTTGACGGTAAGCTCAAAAATAGCCCACAGTTCTGTAGCATCTAAAGTAATCCACTAAAAACTATGAACTTTGTGTCATTTAGTAGTGATTACAACACAATAGCCCTGATCATATCCATAGCCATGGGGCTCAACCTATACTGATTCTATTAGTAAGCATTTCTGTCGAACTCCCAAGGTTGTGGAATGTTCTCCAAAGGAGGTGGATTCTCATCCCCATCATTACGATTCAAAGCTGCATTGGCCAAGTTGTTGGCATTTTCTTGGGCCATTCTTCTAGTAATTCATTAGATTTCTAGATCAAGTGGAGTTAAAGGATTGCCTTGACTCTGAGTATTGGGCATACACTACTAGTACACCCTGCAAAGAAACAAAAACAAAAACAAAAATAAAATTAAATAAAGGAAACTAAGGACTAACACTCAAATTATTTAATAAATCAACTTAAGTCTAGTAGCATTTCCCCAGCAACGACGCCAAAGTCTTTGATATCGCCTAAGTTATACCTCATTTTAGAGGATAAAATGGTTATTTTCAAAATATAAAACCTAACCAAGGTTAGGGTCGAATCCAAGGGAATATATAGACTCACAGAAAATTCATCAATAAGCAATTCTATCAATTAACCAATTCAATTCCCCGAAAGCGGGGTGGTGGGGGTGGGGGTTTGCAATGTTCAACAAGAAAATAAACTAATAACTATCACAAGAGACAATCAATAATAAAGAGCAACTAGGGCATTGTGTTCCATATGATCCCCAAATTAGTATCCCTAGATAAACTAATTCAAATCTAGTGTATAGTATGCAGGATGGTAATTTAAGTTCATCAAACCCTTTGGTCCAGGTGAAAGGTGAATTTCACTTTGTGACTTGGCCTATCTCCATAGTATTCAATACTAAACATTACCTATAAGTCCCAATCAACCTCCCCTTGGCCCAGTTCAGTTGATTAGATGAGAACACATCATCGAATCCTATTAGTCAATCTCTATTCCTATTCATTACTACCTGGATCGGGAAAGTAACACTAGGCAGGTTATAATGTTGGGCACCATTACAAAATATGCAAAATGAAGAGAGTTGATTAATGCATGCATATACCCAATCAAAGAATTGCAAAATATTTGGGTCTGCTTTGTTAAATCTTCATGGTTGCCACTACCCTAGTTGTGGATTTAGCTACTCATGCTATGGGTAGATGAAGAAACTATAAATTGAGAAAACATAATTAAACACTTAACCAATTAAATTGAGAATCAAGCAAATCCAATATTAATTCAGAATCACAAGATTTAAGATCAAATTAATTCAAAAGTGTATTCTCCTCCAAGTATTGAGGTCTCCAAGTTCAAAACCCTAAAAGTACTCCCTAATGACGTTCTCTACTATATTCTCGTGAAGTAGCCTAAAAGTACTAGTTATAGTAATTACAATTATGTCCTAAAAAAAGAAAAACTAGTTGGCGGACTCTACGAAGGGTATTTACGACTTGTATTTTTTCCTAAGAGGTAGTAATTGGGGACTTGTATGTGGTTCTAGAGATCTTGGACTTCTCTTCTACAAAACATCATCACGAGCCATAAATTGATTTACCTCTCGTACTTCAGAATCATAGGCTTCAACTACTTCAAGTCATTCCTCTCTAGAAAGCTTCACAAAACCTATCTATATGACTCGTAGAATGATCTACGACTCGTATAGATATCTCATGGACTTGTACTTTAGATCTCACCCTTCATCGAAATTTGTCATGAAACTAGCTCTACGACCCATAAACTGCTCTACAACTTTTAGAGGGTCTCATAAATCACCAACTAGAAAACTCTACAATTTTGCCCAAAAGTCATGCCGACCTGCTTTCCTACAAAACAAAACACCAAAAAACAAATAAAAACCATAAATTTTGCATTGATAACACATAAAATCCTAAGTTTTAGGCATCAAAAGTGTTGTATTTTGATAACACATCAGACAATAGTGTTTGAATGCTTATATGTTGAGCTAGTTGAAAACGATGAGGAGAACAAAATGTATAGGCTCCTGAGAGAGAGAGAAAAAAAGTGAGAGAGAGAAAAGCTCGTGACTTAGACTAAGTGAAGTGCATCAAGGATAAATAGGGAGAGGTGTTGGTGGATGAGACTTCCAATAAATAAGGATAGCAAGCTTACTTTCATGAACTCTTAAACAAAAAAGAGGACAGAGATATTGAGTTAGGTGATTTGGTGCAGTCAGTAGTTATCGTGGTTTGGTTTACTGTAGGAATTCTAGAGATAATGAGGCTAGACATGCTATTAGTAGGATGAACAGAGGGAGAGCTGAAAAGCCCCAAAATGCCCCAAAAATATATTTCGAAAATATCCATAAACATATATCTCAAAATCTATACATGATATCAAAAATATGACTTCATATTCTTGATCAAGGGAAAACATTGAGTAAGAAATGGGAATAACTCTAATTTTAGAGGACCCATAGTGAAAAATAATTTTTGCAAATTTACGATTTTCAGAGACGATCCACTCCCTGGCCGCGACGCTCCAGGGGTGCGGAGATGTACATTTTTTTCCTTTGTTTCTTATTTTGGTCCAAGGGCCTTAGGGTCATAGCCCCATGCCCACATATGCATAAAAACACCTATACGTATCCATATTTCAACTCTATATCACTTAAGACGCTCTCAAAATCCTCTCCAACACTTAACCAAATATTTCATCCAAATTCAAGTGTCTCAAACTTGATTCCAAATTTCAAAACTCTATTCAACCTTCAAGTCTCCTTCAAGACTACATAAAGAAAACTCAAGTTTGAGATAAGTGGATTTCATCCATTGAGTCCTTTTCACCCATCGAGCTCAATCTCCCTTTTTATAAAAGTGCATGTTTCCAAGTTTTATCTTCTATGGGTATCTTTTAATATGGATTTTGATTACAAATTATGTTGGGGTTCTATGATATGTTGATTGAATATGCCTGTTTATTTATTTCAAACTTATACTATGAAGTAGATGTGCCTATGATGTATTTTGTTTTAATATCTCAAAATCCATGCAGAATTTCACAAATACGAACTCATATTCTTGTTTAGAGGGAAACATTGTGTAGGTGAATGGTTACCCAAAAAGAATATTTTTAATGGTGAAATTTCACAACTAGCGGCCGCGTCGTGGGCTGGACGTGTCGTAGGTCAAAAGTTCCCTTTTTCACTTAAGGACAATTGGGTAATTCCGCAATGTCTATATATATGTGAAACCCTCATCCTTAGACATTTTCAACTACAGAATGCACGAAAAGACCTCTCAAATTTGTCTTTAATCTTCACCAAATCCTCCATCCATTCTCAAGATTTCAAAAATTTTTGTTGGAATTCAAGAAAACCAAGTCAGGCCCCAAGTCCTCCTCAAGTATTTCTTCAAAAAACTTCAAATCTAAGGTATGTGGGACTTAATCCATGGGCCCTTTCACTCATAAAAAATATTAGAAAAGTGTTGATTCTTGATTTATTAGTGCATGGACTACTACTAATGATTGAGATTATGATATGTTTATTACATTAAAGCTTTGTAAGCTATAGCATCTTGACAGACTATTAAATATTATGAATTTTTAAATGGGTTTTATGACACCCAAATTGGGTTTTTTGAAGTATGTTGTTGGATTGTTTGAATGAACTCTTAAATCATTTTATTTACCTCTATCACATTCCTTATTCTTAATTCAATGATTTTAAGGTTAAATACATATACACAACATGTTTTGACTAAGTTATGTGGAAAATCTCCTATGCGATGAAGGCTTATGGTAGCACATGTGGGTTATGGATGTTGTCCATGTTGAAGGAAAATTAACTATGCTATGAGTTCATGAGAATGTTATAAATGTTATGAATGAAATGAAACCCTTTATTTGATTTGTATGGCTAAGATGGGTTATTCTAGAGATGATATAAATTGATGAAATGCACTACTTTCATGCATAGTCCTCTTGAGTTACATGATTTAAGAATACATCAATGAGCCCACCCAATTGTCAAGTTGAATTTGCTAATTTTGAATAATTCTTAATGACGAGGGTTTAATGATGAAGTTTCTTATGAATAATGAAAAAGTTTCACTATATGTATGTTAGTTCATGAATGTTAAGGGGGATGAGGCATATCAAGTATTATTTGAAATGCATTGAGATATTATGAAAGCTATGTGTTATTGTAAAGCCCTCCTTATGATGTTATGTCATACAAGTTGTGTATGTCATGATTACGTTCATGTTTATATGTTCAATGGGACTAGTCTTATAAAATTTAGCATGAATAAATAAAAGAAATGCCAGTACCCACCTCGCTATGATCATGAGACTACGATGACCCATTAGTAGAGGGATATGAAATTATGACCTGTTAGTAGAGGAATATGATCATGATGCTAGCTGATAGTAGAGGATTAGCCAATATTATGATAGTGGCCGACAGTAGAGGATTAGCCAATATTATGATAGTAGCCGACAGTAGAGGCTTAAACAAGGTATAAAAGCTATATTTATGATGATGATTAATGATCAAAATGTTTATGGGATAGGTTAGTAGAATTCCCCTTCATTATTTTATAAAGCTTATGGGATGGGTTAGTAGAATATCTCTCGACTAATTAATTTCATGATTCCACCCTATGATTATTCCGTGAGAGTTTACATAGCACTGAGTAGAGCTTAAGATGGATATGAAAGCTCCCCATTAGAAGAGGCAAGAGATCGTTAGTAGAATCTCATTATCCCATAACTACGTGCTACCGTAGGAAACAGGAATCACCCGCTAGTAGAGGTTGATTTCTAGAACAACCGATAGTTGAGGTTGCTCAATAGGAAAGCTTTTGTGGATCCGCTTAGGTATATTAGGAGGTCATCTTGGCAAGTGATTTCTCCTTTTCCTATGGTTTAGGGAAAACATTGTGACTCTATGACTTAGCTTATATAGTTTATGTCTGTTAAAGGTTGCTTTCACATGTTCAAGTTCTCCTTATGGTTCTATGTTGTCCATCTTATGATGATTAAATGGTTCCACGATTTTATGTCCAAAGGTGATTTAATATTCCTATGATTCTTTGTTTTACATATTCGAATGGTATTTTTTCCCCTAAAGGAACATGTTGATTTCTACAAGTGTGTAAGGCGTTCTCCATTATAATTGCCAATGTTCCTTGCATAATCAAATAGTCTTTAGTGTAAAGTAATGTGTTTTTTACCCAAGAATATTAATAATTTAATT
>JAOTQJ010182043.1:0-23007 GCA_025642045.1 Solanum sejunctum | reverse complement strand
GAGGAAACTCTGTCAAAATTTCGTGAAATTCTTTAGCTGTCGTGAATGGAAATTTGGTATAGTGTATGTCTGGGTGCTCTATCGGCACCAATCACGGCCCCTAGGTTGGGTTGTGACACGAATTTCGACCTAAGCCAGTATAATTTTAAAATACATCACTAGTAAGTCAAACTTATTTACTTAAATATCCAACATCTCATGTGCTTTTATGAATGTAAGAATTCTATCTAAAGATGAGTTATTACATACACCCCCTTTATGGACTCAGCGCCCTCGTTGAGGTTTGCCCCCACCGGTATTAGATTTACCTAAATCCAACAATACGATTTGCCCCACCTTACCGAAATTAGAAATAATAAATTATCCGTCCTAAAATTATCCACCACCCTCTTATTATTGAGACCAAATAAAAAATTATATAGAAAATCTCAATCTAATGGACTCAAAATTAGTGGCCAAAATCATGAGCTAATTAAATATATGTTTATGTAAAAATAATTATTTGTGGAGAAAATAAATATTAGATTATGTTAAAAATATGAAAATGAATATAAATAAATATAACAGATGGTATATAAAAAATGCAATTAGAAATAATATTTTATATTTAAAAGACTATGATAAAAACATTAATAATTTAAATTAATTAAAATTTCAAAATAACCTAATTAAAATCCTAATATTTTGAAAATAAAGACAATTATTGATAAATTATTCTAAAATTGTAGAAACTATTTATTTAAAGAATAAAAAACTTAAACCTACAACTTTTTTTAAAAAAAATGTTGGGCCCAAAATTCAGATTCAACAATGACAATTTTGCCTATTATAGAAAAATAGTAAATGATAATTTTATCTATTATAGAATTTTTCAATATAGGATAGAATATTTAATCAACAATCTATGAGATATAACCACTTGTAATTAAGTAGAGAATTGGATCGTCAATGATGCACTTATTGAGGAACTCAATTACATCAGTATGTAAAATGTACGAGAATGAAAGGTGAGCTATAAAAAGGGACATTGTTCTTGCTGTGTGGGTAAGTTTTTGAAGTATCCATAGTGAAGAGAGTTTCAAAAGCAAGTTATAACGATAATAAGACAAAGGAAGCACTATCTATATAGGGTAAATAACATTTGGAAAACAAAAAAAAATAAATAACATTTGGGAAATTAAAAAAAAAGTCAAACCCGATGCACTAAAGCTCCCGCTATGCGCAAAATCTGGTGAACGACTACATGAATCTATTGTACACAACCTTACTTTGAAGTTCTGTCAAAGGTTATTTCCAAGGCTTCTTAAACTCATGACCTCCTAGTCATATACTTTACCAATTACTCCAACGCCCCTTTTACATGTGAAAAACAAAATTATTGAAAATTTATTTGAGCTTAACAAAAAAAAATTTAAAAAAGAAAAAGAAAAAGAAAACTCAACTTTGCAATTTAGAATAGGTATACCTTTTGTTTAAAAAGTGGTGCATATATACCCCCATCTAATGAATGGTGTATATTTTTACCTTTTCAATAACAGACTTTATAAAAATTCTAAAGTTGTTTGTTTGTTTCCAAAAATATCACCTGACTTTAAAAAAGAGAAATACAAAAAATGACAATCATTTTAAAGATCTATGGCGTTAGTTTGGTTATTTACTATTCACAGCAACTGTTTGGGTGTGCGTTGGATTGCTAGTGCTTATCGATCTTAATAATGTACCTCATGATGTATCAAAACCATGGTGTTTACTAACTTATGTTATCAGCTGCTTGACTATTCGACATGGTGGAATGAAAATTACATGGATAACTTTTATTGTTAAAAATTGCCATATGGAAGATAAAAGTTCCAGCCAAGATAGGTCGAGTTAAATGGACGTATCATTGACCCGCTTAAATATTACTTCAATTTTCACATGCTGGCTTGAAATGAGCTTAAAAAAAAGGGGATCATAATCCAACTAGCCTATTTCTCACTAAGTTTTAAATTCAAAGTATATTTACTTATAATTTTCTTTAGTACCGAAGCCACATAAAAACTGAAAACTGCATCATTTTATTAAAATTATAAACCAAATCAAACCAAACATAGAACCGACTTGTAGATAACTTTATTAAATATATAGGCCTGTTTGCTGAACTACCTATAATATATTAGGACTTACACAGTCACTTGGATCACAAATGCAAGATTTGAAACATGACCTAGTTAGGCATTTTTGGGATGCAAACAATATAACAGAAAATACAATCGGAAAAAATGCATTAAGAAATGTAGGCAACACACCTATAATACCAGTGTGTCTGACTTGCTTCGTATAATACACCTCCTAAAGCCACAGCCAACACAAACCTTACACTTTTCCACGTTGCACCATCCAAAGCCATGTAAAGGCAGGATAAAGGATCCTCGTCAGATTTTAAACAACACACACTCTTCGATTCTCAACTTCCAGACCAACCAAAAGTTTAAGCAGCATTTCAAAACCACCTGCAATGGATTGCAGCAATTCTAGTCACACCTCCGAGAAGAAAATATTCAAATCACAGAGGAACTAAATCTCAATAAAGGATACCCCCAAATCCTTGATCAAAACGAACCAAAGGAAAAATTCGGTAAATTGAACCATCTTTTAGCTAAGAAGTCATCAAATGAGTTCTACTCATGAAGAGCCAAAGCCCCTTTTGAATTACATCATTAATTCATTATCAAAGTTAGGACATTCCTGGAAATGTCAACCCTCTCTCTGCTGACTTATATAGGAAGCTGAGAGGAGTACTCGACATGAAGGACACAAGCCAGTCATAGCTTTATTAATTCACTAGCTTTCCTGACAAAAAAATATTCACATGTATTGGACAAACTAAGGAACTCAATAAACAAACTTAGCAATAATGTTGCTCTTGTGCTATGGTACTTTGAGCCTAAGTTGTGAGGACTCTTCATTTTTTATGCCGCACCCGAGTTGGATCCTCCTCCAAAGATACACTACTTTCCGAGAATCTAATAAGCATCTATTGATATTTTTGAAGAATCCAAAAGACAAAAATATGGCTAATCTGAGAAAAACCTGTTCACTGTGACCTAGAGGTAAGTGAACCACTCGACTCCCTACCGCCAGTAGGCATACAAGGGAACCAGAACAAGCATGCCATAGTTCTGAATTTAAACACTTGCTCTCTCCTTTCAGAACCAAATAAACAATCAATCAGCAATAACTCAATCCCACTTAAGTAAATACTTAAAGTACTCTCTTTTATTAGCTAAAGACAAAGCATAAGAATAAATATGCATAAAGACATTGATTGTTTCTGATGTTGAAACGTTTTTTTTTTAAAATCCATGCAATGAGTTTCGACATATTAGGTATATCTGTATTTATAGAAGCTTGCATTTTCATGCTTATCTTCATTATTGGTTTATTTTATGCATGGCAAAAGGGGGTATTGGAATGATCTCAACTCTTGAATATTCAGCAAATAAAAAGACAAAAGAAAAAAAATTAGATTGAGATAGCTGTGAATTTCATTCAATTTCCTTTACCTGATCGAACAGCCCCAGATTCAGTTATTTTAACTATGTTAAATGATCTTTCAAAAATGGTCAGCAAGATAGATTTGAGCAGTAATTCACCTGGAACCCAAGGTTCCGAGTAAAAGTTCAAGGTAAAATCAACTGACTTTGACTAGCTAGACTGTGTAGTAGATAATTGAGATAACACCACTTGTGGAATTCCATTGGGTATGTTATTAATGTTGTTATAATTGAGACCACGAGACTTATTCTTTTTCTTTTGAGAAAGGTAACATTTGTATGTATAAACAAAAATCAGTACATGGATTGCACTGAAAATCATAATTAAAACTTATCTACGAAACAGGATATCTCAAAATCTAACAGGAGCCAAGGATCTCAATAATTGACTCAGTATATTCTATAAGTACATTTGTTTACACCAGAAACAAAAAAGTCTGAAACAATTCAGTTTGATCTTCTGCAGATCACAACTTTTACTCTCAAAACATCTAGCATTTCTCTCTGTCCAGATTGTCCAGCAGATATACGCTGGGACAATCCTCCATTTGTCTCTATCTGAAGCTCCCAAAATGACTTCTTCCTAGCTGAAGAGAAGGTGGGTGATTCTGTTAGGAATGGTCCAAACAACACCCCTTAGATTGATAAAAATTCCTCCAAAGTTAGATTGTTATCATGCATTGTAAAAGCAGATGGTTGACTGTCTCAACCTCTTCTCCACACAAATAACCTCTGGAGCACATAGAGAACTTCCTCTTCTTGGGATTTTCTTGTGTCAGGATTGCTTTTCTTGCTAGTAGCCAAGTCAAATATGCCACCTTGAATGGGATTTTGTTTTCCAGATCTATTTCCATGGCCATTGTGGTTGTTGTTGTCTACCTCGTTTCACAAATTTGTATGCTGAGTTCACCTTAAATCTGCCTTTGTTGTCTTTGTTCAACCAAAGCCTACCAGTTTCATCCTTTGTCCCTTTAAACTCTTCCAGTACTTTGAAAAGTTCTGACACAATTTCAACTTCTCAATAGTAATATTTCTTCTAAAATGGATATTCCATCCTTGTTGTGTCCAACTATCAACTACAATCATTTGTCGATGTACTGCCAAAATGTAAAGCGCGAGGAAAGGTTTTTTACAATAACATGTCCCAGCCATTTATCCTCCCAAAAAGAGGTCTTACTACCATTGCCTACCCTCACAGTTGTGTTATTCCTCAAAAAAGGCCAAAAGATTCTAATAGACCACCATAGACTTATTACCATAGGGTGTAGATACCTCATTTGTCATCCATTTGTTCTCCTCTCCATATTTAGCATTAATTACATTGCCCAAGTATGCTTGAGGCTCTTGAGAGTATCTCCATAACCACTTCAATCTTAGTGCCTTACTTTGTATTTTCATATTTCTTATTCCTAAACCCCCTTGCTTCTTTCCCCAGAGGACTTTGTCCCATTTGACCAAGTGCCAAACAGTAGATTCATTTTCCTTCATCCCTTTTCAAAGAAAGTCTCTCCTAATCTTGTCTAACCTTTGTGTCACTGCATCAAGGATGGGGAAAATTGACATCATGTAGGTTGGGATAACATCCGAAACCGAATTGATGGCAGTGACTCTGACACCTAAAAAGATATGCTGAGATTTTCATCTAGTTAACTTCTTCTCATGCTTTTCAATCACAGAGTTCCAATTGTCATGGCCTTTGACTTGGCACCTAGAGGCATACTCAAGTACATAGTAGGCAAAGATCCTACTTCCCCTCCCAAAATCCTAGAAAACTTCAACATATTATTAGCCTATTACTACCTCCATTTCAAAAAGCACGACACACTCTTTTCTAGTTTGTTTCAAAAAGAATAACCTCTTTCCTTTTTGGGCAACATTTTAATTTTTTCTTTCCACGTGGCAGGTTTAAGGCTGCATGATTAAAGAAAATTTTGGTACATTTAACATAACTTTAATTTAGAACCACAAAATTAAAAAATCTTCTTTAGTTTCTTAAATTCCATGACAAGTCAAACAAAGTCATTCTTTTTGAAACTGAAGGAGTAGTGTTTTGGATGGCGAAAGGCGACAAAAGGCTGTTAGGTTGTGGATCCTGATGATTATATCTATGTACTATGCTCAGAAACATGTCCGACGCACCCCGAAAGTCTCCAGAACGGTCAGGGCACTGTAGCAACGGCTAGAAATGGAACTGTAGCAACAACTAGAAATGGCACTATAGCAACAGCTAGGGCCCTTAGGAAGTTGTATAAATAGGAGTGCTATTTCATTTGTTAGAATTGTAAAGCATTCCCCAATTAATCTCTGTGTATAAATGTATTCTATACAATTATCAAGATACCATGAATATATATATATATATATATATATATATCCTATCACTGTAGAGTTTACCCATTTTGGGAGTTACCATGAAAGCAACTTTCTCTCTCTTCACAAACTTTCTCTACCTTCTCTCTAGCAAGAACTTCTTCTTCCTCAATTTTTCTTTTTTCCTTCCTAGATCTTCAGATCGTATTTTCTAACAATTGGAGCCCACCATGGGGCAGGAATCACTATGATTTGTGTAGATGGAGAGTTCAAATATCGAAATTGAAAATTTTGATGGATTCGATTTTGGTTTCTGGAAGATGCAGATCGAAGATTATCTGTGTCAAAAGGATCTTCATGAACCCTTGTCTGGGTGAAGCCGAAATCCATGAAAGAAGAAGATTAGAAGATCAAGGATCATCAGGCGCTGGGTTTGATTCGATTGACTTTGTCCAAAAATGTGGCTTTTAACATTGTCAAGGAAAAGTCAATGGTGGATCTGTTGAAGGCACTGGTGAATATATACGAGAAACCCTCTGCGATGAACAAGGTATACTTGATGGTAGATTGTTTCATTTACAGATGTCAGAGGGTGGACCTATTGCAGATTATATAAATGATTTTTATATGATTGTTAGTCAACTGAGTTCTATGGAGATTAATTTTGATGATAAAGTTAAAGCATTGATTTTGATGTTATCTTTATCGGAATCTTGGGATAGTGTTGTTGTTCCGATTAGCAGTTCTCGTGGATCTGAGAAACTTAAGTTTGATGAAATCTGAGATGTAATTCTCAGTGAAAGTATTAACAAGCAAGAAATTGGGGATTCAGCGGGTAGTGCTCTCAATGTTGATTAGAGAGGAAGAAGCAAATCAAAGGGACAAAACACACACAGCAAATCAAAGTCAAAGATAACATGTTAGAATAGTAGAGAGAAGGGCCACATCAAAAATGAATGCAAGAAACCAAAAAAAAAAAAGCAGAATCATAAATTTGGAGATGATACCAATTCTATAAATTCAGCAAAAGACATTAGGGATGCTTTAATCCCTAGTGTGGATAGCCCACTCGAGTCCTGGATATTGGATTCGGATGCATCCTTTCATTCATCTCTAAGCAAGGAATTGTTTAGAAATTTCAAGTCCAGAAATTTCGGGAAAGTGTATCTTACTGACAATAAGCCTATGGAGGTTGAAGGAAGAGAGGATGTTTGTATACATACTCTAGCTGGTAATTAGTGGACGTTGAAAGATGCCAGATATGTTCCTGGACTAAAGAAAAATCTAATCTCTGTTGGTCAGTTGGATAGTACAGGTTATAAAGTGTACCTTGGAAAGGGCTCATGGAAGATTGTGAAAGGTGCTACAGTTGTAGCACGTGGCATAAAATTTGGAACTTTATACACCACTGCAGGGTGTATAAATTTAGTTGATGTAGCTGAGGATACTTCTGGTTCAAGTTTGTGGCATAATAGACTTGGACACATAAGCACCAAAGGAATGAAGGTGCTGGTTGAAAAGGGAGTTTTGGATGGTCTGAAAGCTGTTGATATGGGACTTTGTGAGAGATGTGTTATGGGTAAATAGAAATAAGTTAGCTTCACAAAAGTTGCAAGAGAACTGAGGAAAGTGCCATTGGAAATGGTTCAGACAGATGTTTGGGGACCATCTCCAGTTTCATCATTTGGTGGATATAGATTCTATGTTACCTTCATTGATGATTGCAGCAAGAAGGTATGGGTTTACTTTCTCAAGCACAAATCAGATGTGTTTGCCATCTTCAAGAGTTGGAAGGCTGAAGTTGAAAATCAAATAGGGTTGAAAATCAAATGTCTGAGACCTGATAATGGTGGCGAGCATGACAAGTCAAAATTTGAGGCACTCTATGCAGCGGAGGGGCTCAGAATGTTAAGAATAGTTCCTAGGAATGGAGTTGCTAAGAGGATGAATAGAACATTAAATGAGCATGCACGGAGCATGAGGATACATTCTGGATTGCCAAATAGGTTTTGGGTAGATGCGTGAACATGGTTGCGTACTTGATCAACAGAGGACCATCAATTCCTCTAGGGTTCAAGATTCCAGAAGAAGTATGGACGGGAAAAGTACTCAAGTATTCTTACTTGAGGACTTCTGGATGCACGACTTACATTCATGTTGATCTGAAGAAGAGAGACAAGCTTGATGCTAAGGCTGTGAAGTCCTACTTCATAGGCTACGATTTTGATATGTTTGGTTACAGGTTTTGGGATGATAAAAATAGAAAAATCCTAAGGCATTGTGACATGATTTTAATGAGAACGTCTTGTACAAGGACAAGGATATGTTGGGTTCAGAGAATGCAAAGTAAGTGGCAGTTGAAGTTGAGTTACAGAGGAGTTCACCGAGCAATATTGCCATTGAAACTCAAGAAACTCTAGAGACAATTGCTAAAGAACCTGAGGTGCAACAAGTAACACCAGAGAAGACATTGAGGAGATCATGCAGAACCATCAGGGCACCAGATAGGTATTCACCTTCATTACATTATATGTTGCTCACTGATGAAGGAGAACAAGAATCGTTTGATGAGGCCCTACAGGTGGAGAATTCGATCAAGTGGGAGCAAGCCATGGATGATGAGATGACTTCACCTGAGAAGAATAACACGTGGGTGTTGACTGAGCTGCCTGCAGAGAAGAGAGCTTTGTTGAACAAATAGGTGTTTAGAATCAAAGCTGACTCAGATGGAAAGAGGAGGTTTAAGGCCCGATTGGTGGTTAAGGGATATTCACAACCAAAAGGTATCGATTATGCTGAAATATTTTCTCTTGTTGTGAAATTAACTACTATAAGAATCTTTTTGAGCATTGTTGCATCGGAGAATTTACAGATTGAGCAAATGGATGTAAAAATGGCGTTCTTACATGGAGATTTGGATAAGGAAATCTATATACAACAACCCAAAGGATTTGCATTTCCAAGCAAGGAACACATGGTGTGCAAGTCACTAGGAGCTTGTACGGGCTGAAGCAAGCACCTTGACAGTGGTGTATGAAGTTTCACTCCTTCATGAGCAAGAATGGTTTTCACAGGACTAAAAAGGATAAGTATTTTTACTTCAAGAAATATACTGATTCTTATGTATTTATACTATTATATGTGGATGACATGCTGATTGCAGGACTGAATATGAAGGAGATAAACTCTCTAAAGGAAACCCTATCATCAGAGTTTGAGATGAAAGACTTAGGTATAGTTAAGCAGATTATTGGGATGAGGATTTCTCGGGATAGATCAGCCGGCATCTTAAATCTATCCCAAGAGCAGTACATTGAGAAGGTGTTGTCCGGATTTTGGATGAATCATGCTAAACCCAAGACTACTCCTTTGGCAAATGATTTAATATTATCAAAGGAGCAGTCACCCAAGACAACTGAGGAGCGTGAGCACATGGCACAAGTTTTATATACTTCTGCAGTTGGGAGCTTGATGTATTCTATGGTATGCACTAGACCTGATATAGCATATGTAGTGGGAGTTGTTAGCAGGTTAATGGTAAATCCGGGGGAAGAGCATTTGAAAGCTGTGATGTGGCTTCTAAGATACTTGAAAGGTACATCCAGTACTTTACTTTATTATGATAATGGCAAGATAATCCTACAGGGTTTTATGGATACTAATCTGAGTGGAGATTTAGATTCGAGCAAGAGCACATCTGGGTACATCTATGCTATAGATGGAACAGTAGTGAGCTGGATGTCTAAGCTTCAGAAGTGTATTGCCCTTTCGGCGATTGAGGCTGAGTACATAGCAATAGCTAAAGTTGGGAAAGAAATGATATGGCTGGTGACTATTTGGAATTATTAGGAAGGAAGCAGCGCGAGAAAATTCTTTATATAGATAGTTAGAGTACCATACAATTGGAGAAAAAATCTAGTATATTACTCGAAGAAGAAGCACATCTGAAGATAGTACCATTTCCCTCGGAGGTCAGTGGAAGATGGTGACATGTGTTTGGAAAAGATAGAAGGTACAAAGAATCCAGCAGATATGTTGACCAAGTGTGTTGGTATTGATAAACTGAGGTTATGGAAAACCTCAGTTGGTCTTCTATAGGTTATAAAAAAGAAAGTGTTGCAATGGGGTGAAGATATTGATGATAGAGGAAATTTTTATTTTGCAATACATTTATTGTTTTGGAGGCCGAGTAGATTAGTCTCCAAGTGGGAGAATTGTTAGGTTGTAGAGCCTGATGATTATATCTATGTATTATGCTCAGAAACATGTCCGACGCACTCCAAAAGGCTATAAAATGGTCAGGGCACTGTAGCAACAGTTAAGGAACTGTAGCAACAGTCAGGGACTGTAGCAACGTTAGGGGCACTGTAGCAACGACTAGAAATGGCACTATAGCAACGGCTAGAAATGACACTGTAGCAACGTCTAGGACCCTTAGGAAGTTGAATAAATAGGATTGTCATTTCATTTGTTAGGCATCCAGAAATCCAACAACCTTACAAGCAAGTAAGAATTGTAAAGCATTCCCCAATTAATCTTTGTGTATAAATGTATTCTATGTAATTGTCCTGATATCATTAATATATATATATATATATATTCTATCACCATGGAGTTTACCCATTTTGTGCGTTACCACGAAAGTAACTTTCTCTCTCTTCACGAACTTTCTCTGCATTCTCTCTAGGAAGAACGTCTTCTTCCTCAATCTTTCTTTTTTTCTTCTTAGATCTTCAGATCATATTTTCTAACAAAGGCAACAAGGCTCTAGCTTGCTCGCAATAAAGCGAGCGGCGACGCGCTCGCCTTTTTGAATTGTGGCGTCAATTTATACCAAATCTTAAAATATTTAATTACATATATAAATATCCAAAATCTCAATAGCAATAACATATACTAGCAAATATTTCAATCTGAAAAGGAAAAAACTAATAACAGATACTAAAAGTCTAGATTGACAAATAATACTAGGAGTCTATTCTTCTTAAAGATTATTTAGATGTTTAAGATCAACATTAATTTCATTTTGATTATATTGCTCCTCATTTTGATAAACAATTTTATTAATAAAGAAGATTAAATTTTTTTTTAAATATGGGCACTGGACAGTATTCACTAAAAACAGAAAACTTTTCAAAACTCAAAAGAAACTTGTCATATGGGCACTGGGCAGTATTCACTATTCTGTATTTAAAAATAGAGAAAGAAGTTAAAAAAAAGGAAACTAGAATAGAGATAGAACAGAAACTGGAGAAGAAGAAGAAGATAAGAAATTAAAAACAGAAGAAGAAGAAGATAAGAAGAAAAAGAAAGGAAGAATAAAGATGTGAGTTTACCTGAAGAACAGGCGACTCACGATGCTGCACACTTGACGCAACTCACGATGCTAAACATAGACGAACACAAGTTGCTAAAGAATAGAAGTCACTGAAGAGAGAAGAGAGTGGTGATACACTGAAAGTAGCAGAAGTGAAAGAGTGAAGAGAGTCGCCTACTAAACCCTAATATTTTATTTAAAATCATATAAACAAAGTCCTTTCTTAAAAAATTGAAAAAGGCGAGGCCTCTGCGCCTTGCCTCGCCGTAGCGCCTCTCTCCTTTGTATTGCCTTACATCACCTTTTGAACCTGTGCCTCACCTCACCTATAAATGGCAACAAGCCATCGCCTCGCCTCACCTCTCACCTTAGGCGCAAAGGAGAGCGCATTTCACAACACTGCGAGGGAGTATATAACAAGTATAATTTATTTAACAATCAGAACATAATTGCTACATCAAATGGAAAAGGTTTGCAAAGATTTAACCAAAGACCAAGATGAAGCAAGCAACACAAGTGATCCACAGCATAATCTAATAACTAATCGCTGGCATATGACTTTTGCTTCTTATCATCCAAGAGAGAGTCCAGGAAAAAGTAATTCCAACTCTTCATCCTGTGAAGTGGTTTTCTACATAAAACATGAGACAATGAGAACATAAAAGGCCCATTTCACATGCTTAACAATTAACACAAAGCCATAAGAAATCTATGATACACTTATAAACAATACAACATCCACTAGCAAGTAGACAATTGACTATAGATATAGTTGTTTTCCCTCCTAAAAACAAACTTGCTCCTAAACTAATCATGATGGTGAACCAAATATGAGAGACTAGCAAATATCAGAAAAATTCTATCATAGTTTCTTCAATAATTACCCTATAAACAAGTAGGATGGCATTGTTTTATCACCAAATAATTGATTGACGAGACTGAGTACTGATCAGACAACTTGTCAACGAAAGAGAAGATATCAGTCAAATAATTATAGAGGTACGAGAAACTATCTTCGTTCGGTTTGACCTAAGAAAGATAAGAAAATAAAAAAATAGGAAGAACACTATGCAAGCTTATAATTAAGCAAAATATATAAGAGTTATCACTGCCTCCAGCAGTAAAACAAAGTCATTATGTCTATGTTACTAAAATAGACAACTAGGAATGGTATTCATTGACAGGAGTGACCGCTTTCTAGTCGTAGTTGGTACTGCCCTTGTTTACTTCAGCATGCAAGGGAGACCTTCGGGAAGAATTAAAGTTTTTCTTATCTGCAAAGCTGTCAATGCTTTATTCAAGACCAAGTGAGGTACTACTTGGAATCCCGATGCATGACACTCCACCAGAGAAGGTGTGGTCTATTTGCCAAGGTAAACCATACTTGACCTCACTTTGTGGCTAACTTGTCCTAGATGGATCAACTAGTAAAGCCCTTTTAGGGAAATAATATAATCCCATGGTGGCATATAGTTTAGAGACTAAGACTTTATATACGGACCCCTTGAGTTGAGGCCCCACCTTAAGCATCAACTAGTGCTAAGTCTAATCCCACGAAAAACTTAAAATAATCATAGATTTAACCATAACATGAATAACTTGTAAAAAAATGATAACATGGCATGAGTAGCTTATTCACATGCTTGACACCTACATGGGCATATACCTCTATAGAGAGTAGAAAACAATACATGAACTTGACCCTTGAGGGTGGAGATTATAACATGCTTGACCCCTACTAGTGAGCTTAACTTGAATATGAGGGTAAAATAGTAATCAGGGTAAAATAGTAATCATGCTTGACCCCTCAATTAGACATAATTGGCTCATAAGAGGGTAGAATCTTAGAATAAGGGTTCAACTTGTCACTTGTAAAATCATAGAAACCTTCATGAGTTTAACACATCCTCGGGAGCCCATAATTATCATGAAATTGCTTGACTTGCAAATTATGCAATAATTTATCTTCAACCTAAAAATCCTTGTCATGTAGTTTAATCAAACATAATGGATATTTGGAATCATGTACAAACCATGCAATTTATAGAGTAATAACAATAAGAGAGTAAAATCATCCATTTTAGAGTCATGCAAATCAACCCACCAATATAGTAGTAAAATTCTTATTTTTGGGTGTCATGAAATCCATCAAGAATTCACAATGTGACATAGTTTCCATAGTACATATCGTGCATAGCTTCAATAGTTCTAAATCAACTCATAGAATAAGCTTTCAATAAATATTTCTACATAATAACTCAATATTTGATAAAATCATTCATAATTAATGTTTGTAATGCATAATAGAAAACACCCATGAAGAATACAACTTGAAATCATGCAATTTTCATAAAATGAGAAGGTTGGGCTCCATGGGTGAAAGGACCCATGGATGAAGACCCACATTCCTAAACTTGGAATTTCTTGATTTAAACTTGCTGGAGACCTGAAGCTTGAGTTGGGTCCTTGAAATCCAAAGTGTGTTCTTGAGATTCTAGGAATTGATTGGAGGATTGGTTGATGATTTGAGAGGGTTTTCTTGAGAGTTTAAAGGTAAAAAATGGCTAAGTATAGAAGTATTCACATTTAAATGGGCATTGAGTTATTACCCAAATGCCCTTGGACGAAACTAGAAAACTGAGGAAAAACTTACACTGGTCTGTGCCCTAGGCATGATGTAGACCAAACACATACTTCAAGAAATAGTATGTCGCGTCCGAGGCGTGTCGTGACCTGGGAGCGCACACACACTATTTATGGTTCCCATTGCAAAAGCTATTTTTTGTAACGTGTCTTTTGAAATTTGGGGGTTGCCCTTTTCCCATACAATTTTGCCCCTAAACAAGCATATGAAGTTGGATTCTCAAAATTATGCATGGATTTTGAGATATGCAAGAAATACACTTATGGGGCATTCCGAAGCACGTGAGTAGTTTTACAATATCTCCCCCTTGTGAAAATTCATTCCCAAATACAAAGAAACCATGCGTAAGAGAAGTGAATAAGAAACTTTCAGCCAGACATAAATTCAAACAAATGAACTTGAACATCCTCCTTAGAAAGTTCCACACATATGCATCAAAAATCACCAAAACTTACCACTGTGAACATGTGTGCATGCAAAATGGCATGAGGACTGAAACTTAAGACGTGAAATCATGGATAGGTATTGATTAATTACCTTTGGCTTGAGTAGAGTATAAGAGGTATGGACATCATTTCTTTATGTCTGTCTCGGCTTTCCAAGTGGCACTTTCAACTTGTTGATTCCTCCAAAGGACTTTGACAGATGCCACATCATTGTTCCTTAACATTTTCACTTTCTTATCCAATATCTCCACTAGGGCCCTCATAGGTCAAGTTATCCTCCACAACACCCATAACTTCTAAGGGCACTATAGCACTTAGGTCACTAACACACTTCCTCAACATAGACATATGGAAGAATGGATGAACCATACTCATATCCGTAGGCAACTCCAATTCATAAGCAACCTTACCAATTCTCAAAATTTTGAAAGGTCGTACAAATCTTGGGCTTAATTTTCCCTTCTTTCCAAATCGGACCACACCCTTCATGGGTGACACCTTCAAGTAAACCCAATCATCAACATTAAATTCAAGGTCTCTCTTCCTCATATCAGAATAAGACTTTTGTCTACTTTGATCCATCTTCAATCTCTCCCTTATAAACCTCACCTTCTCGAAAGCTTCCATAACTAAATCAAGGCCCAACAAAGTCATCTCCCCCACATCAAACCACCCAACCAGAGATCTACAATGCTTCTCATATGAAGCCTCAAAAGGAGCCATACCAATACTAGAGTGGTAGCTATTGTTGTAAGCAAACTTAATGAGTGGAAGATACTCATCCCAGCTACCTTTGAACTCCAAAACACAAGCCCTAAGCAAATTCTCAAGAGTTTGAATTGTTCTTTTGGCTTGGCTATCCGTTTGAGGGTGAAAAACAGTGCTAAGCTTGACCGTGGTACCAAGACCTCTTTGGGAAGATCTCCAAAAATGATAAATAAACTGAGCACCAAGATCCAAATTGATGGAAAATGACACCCCATGCAACCTAACCAACTCATGAATATACAACTTGGCATAATCTTCGGCATCATAAGTTGTTTTAACCAGTAAGAAGTGAACCAACTTTGTCATACTATCACCAACAACCTAAATATAATCAAAGTACTTCCTAGTCTTCGGCAAACTAAACACAAAATTGATGTTGATTTTCTTCCTACTTCCAAGTAGGAATTTCATGTCTTGGGCTTGGCCATCCAACCTGTGATTTTCGACTTTGACTTGTTGGCAATTCTAACAGTTGGCTAAAAACTTGGCAATATCCTTTTTCATATCACCCCACCAATATACCTTCCTCAAGTCTCTATACATATATGTGGAACTAGGGTGAATAGAGTAGGATGAGTTATGTGTCTCTTTCAAAATGAACTCCCTTAAGTCATCAAGATTAGGCACCCATAGCCTACCTTGGTACCTAAGGGAACTATCTCCCCATTGGGAAAAGCCTTTACTTTACCATTCTTTACCAAAGCTTTCAATTCTAGCAAGTCGGGATCAAGGTCTTATTTTGACTTGACCTCTTCAATCAAGGAAGATTTGGAACAATTAAAAACCACCACACCACCGTTCTCCACTTCATCTAACTTCACTCCTAACCTATCAAGCCGGTGTACTTCTCTAGCCACCTCCTTGTTACCATCATCAATATGAGCTAGCCTACCCATGGACACTCTACTTAGAGTGTTAACCATTTACATTAGCCTTGCTAGGATGATAGTGCACACTCATGTCATAATCCTTAAGGAGTTCTAACCACCTTATTTACCTCAAGTTAAGATCATTTTCTCTGAACACAT
Source organism: Solanum sejunctum (assembly GCA_025642045.1). Lineage (NCBI taxonomy): Eukaryota > Viridiplantae > Streptophyta > Magnoliopsida > Solanales > Solanaceae > Solanum > Solanum sejunctum. The sequence continues at coordinate 6,958 of JAOTQJ010182043.1, read as the reverse complement.
ATTGGAGACTCTTGTGGTCGTTAAACACATCTACATAAACTCCATACAAATAATGAAGCAATATTTTCAAAGTAAACACCACGACTGCTAATTCAAGATCATGGGTGGGATAATTTAGCTCATAAACCTTTAGTTGCTAGAGGAATATGCTATAACCTTGCCATTTTAAATCAAAACACACTCCAAGTAAATCCTCAAAGAATCACAATAAACCACAAACCCTTCTAGCCCTTTCGGTAAAGCTAAAATAAGAGCGGAGATAGGCTTGTCTTTCAAAGTTTGAAAACTCTTTTCATATTCGTTGGTCCAAACAAATTTTTCCTTCTTTTGGGTCAACTTTGTCAAAAGGGAAGAAAGTGAACTGAAACCATTACAAACCTCCGATAGTACCTTGCTGAACCCAAGAAACTTCTGATATCCATGTGAGTCAAGGGTCTAGGCCAACTTCTTATCATCTCCGTCTTTTTAGGGTCCACTTTAGTCCCATCACCCGACACCAAATGACCTAGAAATGCAATCTCTTTCAACAAAAGTTCACATTTATCATATTCAACAAACAACCTCTCATCCCTCAAAATTTGCAACACCATACTTAAATGATTCACATGCTCTTCTTTGATATGGGAATAAATCAATATATCATCAATGAAGACTGCCACAAACATATCAAGATAGGATTTAAAGACCCTAATCATGAGATCCATAAATATTGTCGGTGCATTAGTCAAGGCAAAAGACATTACCAATAATTCAAAGTGATCATACCTACTCTGAAAAGTTATCTTGGGAATATCATGCTCCCTTACCCTCATTTGATTGTATCCAGACCGAAAATCAATCTTAGAAAAGTGACTAGCTCCTTGTAGTTGATCAAATAGGTCATCTAACCTTAGAAGAGTATATTTGTTCCTTATGGTGACCCTATTAAGTTGCTAGTAGTCAATGCACATCCTAAGAGAATGATCCTTCTTTCTTACAAACAACACTGGTGTACCCTAAGCTAACTTGTTAGGCCTTATGAAACCCTTCTCCAATAAATCCCTCAATTAATCCTTTAACTCCTTCAACTCCACTGGGGACATAAGGTAAGGGAAAATGGAAATGGGTTGTGTATCAGGGAGGAGGTCTATACCAAAGTCTATTTCTCTTTCGGGAGGGACAGCGAGAAGCTCATCGAGAAAGACATTAAGAAACTCATTGACCATCAGTTTCCAGGCTTTAAGAAAAAGAATGAACCTAACTTTAACCACCACATTATGACTTTACCACTCAAGGATGGGCTCAATAGGTAATTATAATCTAACTTTACGAGTTCTATAATCAATGGAAGCAGATAAGCATGTAACCAATCTATCCAAAGAATAATATCAAAATCTACCATGTCAAGTTCAACAAAATCACAAGGCAAGACTTTATGCAATATAGAAATGGGCTCATCCCTATAGACTCTTTTAGAAATAATGGACTCACCAATGGGGGTAGACACTTCATAGGGTTCATATAACAATTTAGGACACACATGATTATTGGCCACAAAAGGAATAATGAAAGAAAGGGTGGCACCTAGATTTATCAATGCATACATATCATAATCAAAAATCTTTATCATATTGGTAACAACATCGATACCTCATCCACTCCTTGATTCCCTTGGATAGCATAGAACCTATTTTGTCTTGGAGCACCCTTTTGTTGGCCTCCCTTTGCCCTTTGACCCACATTAGCACCTTGGCCTTGAGGATGACTAACTCTATCCTTGTTTTGAGCACAGGGGAAACCAACAATCTTGTGACCCTCTTTACCACAACCATAGCAAGCATCAGAGTCCCTCAAGCATGGACCACCATGATTTCTACCACATCTTTGGCACTTCGATTAGTCATCCCACCATTTCCACCATCAAACCTTGGGTTAGGCATCCCATCATTAGCAAACCTCTTGTATGGATCACTAGAGGATCCTTGGCCTTGAAATTAGTGAGCTTGTTGGAAACGACCACCCTTAGCATCTTGGAATCCACCATCAAATGGAGCCCTCTTGGACTTTCCACTTCTTCTCTTTCTCATTGTTCCACGTCAAGTTGTTCAGCATCGCTCATGAGTTGAAATAAGTCCATATCACCCACAAGCATAGCGGTACGACAATATTCATTCATCACGTCGAACACCCTCAACACAAACTTGTTTATTCTTTCCCTAGGATCAGCAACCAAATAAGGAGCATACTTTGAGAGCTTTTTAAATTTGAGGGAATACTCCCTCACATCCATGGAACCTTGTTTGAGATTCATAAACTCCATCATCTTAGCCTATCTTAATTCAATAGGGAAGAATTGGTTGAGGAAGGCAACCTTGAACTCCTCCCAATGAATGGCATCATTGTTTCCCCTCCCCGATTTCCATTGAGCAAAGCCGGTTTGGGCCATATCCTTGGGTTGATAGGCAGCTTGTTCTGTCTTCTCCTCCAAATTCACCCCCATGATAACAAGCACCTTATATACCTCATCAATAAACTCTTGGGGATCTTCCTCTAGTTTAGACCCATGAAATTTTGGAGGGTTCATCCTTGTGAAGTCCCTCACTCTTAAGGTTGAAGTAGGAGTATGAGGGGCTTGGGCTCCTTGATTCAGTTGGTTGGTCATACTATGGGCCAAACTAGTGATGGTATTCCGAAACTCAACTTGTGTAGCCCCACCATCTGAGGGAGCTTGAGGAGCGGAATGACCCGGTTGCTCCTCAGGTGTATAAGCCCTCCTTAGTCTTCCTCTTGGTAGCTGCATGATCTAAAAGAACAAAAGAGCGCCCATTAGGGAAAGAAGCCTTATTTTCAAACCTAAAGCACAATATAGATCATGAAGAAGTGAAATATTTCCTAAAATGCCTCATAGCCTCTTATTTATAGTTGTGGCATGCTTTACAACCATGAATAAGACTCTACTTGATGTGGTGTACTGGATTTTCGAGGATCATTAATAACATAGCACTCTAATACCAAGCTTGTAACGATGCAACCCTAGGATCTAGACATAACACGGCAAATGAAAAACTCAAAGAAACCCCAGACAAGCCTCTTAGCATATCATTCACACATCCTTAGCTGCAGAGGCAAAATAAACCACAACAAGTGATATTAATTAAAGGGAAGAAGGACTAAGGGAAGTTTTTCATACCAACATCATGTAATAAGAGTCAAACTCAAATACATAGAATATCATATTATCCAACAACACCTCTACATACAATGGAGCGGGGGCCAAGACACTTCATGGGCTGACCCTCCAGTAATAAGTATTGAAAAAGTAGTATGTGTCTCAGCATACCATGAAAGAAAAGAAATAGATAAATGCCCTCGGAGTTGAGGACTCAGCAAAAGTTCCTTCAAATGAACTAAACTAGCCACATGGAGAAGGATGATCAATAGGAGCTCTGATCCCTCCATGGTGATATCATGTAGCCATAGAGTATACATTAGTACTTGTAATGTACTAAGTATGCAAGGTGAAATGTAACAAAGACATAAGACATAATAATTGAATGTATAATCATAGACAATGGATATAACCTAAATTTGGCATGTATGATCAATACTTGTAATAAAACATGCATGTAGATATTCAACTTGCATAATATAACATACATATGTGGGAAGAGACCTTAACCGACATGTAAGACCAATCAAGCTACTACTTGGAATCCGGATGCATGACACCCCACTAGAGAAGGTGTGGTCTACTTGCCAAGGTAAACCATACTTGACCCCACTTTATGGGTAATTTGTCATAGATGGATCCAGTAGTAAAGCCTTTTTAGGGAAATAATATAATCAAATGGTGGCATATAGTTTAGAGATTGAGACTTTATATATGAACCCCTTGAGTCTAGCCGTCACCTTAAGCCTCAATCGGTGTTAAGTCTAATCTTATGGTATACTTGAAATAATCATAGATTTAATCATAATTTGAATAACTTGTAAAAAACTTATAACATGACATGAGTCGCCCATTCACATACTTGACCCCTACATGGGCATCTACCTAATACTAGAGGGTAGAAATAAATACATGAACTTGACCCCTTCTAGTGGGTATTGCATTTCACATGAGGGTAGAGATTATAACATGCTTGACCCCTACTAGTGAGCTTAACTTGAACATGAAGGTAAAATAGTAATCATGCTTGACACCTCAATTAGACATAATTGGGTCACAAGAAGGTGGAATCTTAGAATAAGGGCTCAACTTATCACTTATAAAGTCATAGAAACCTTTCATAAGCTTAACACATGCTTGGGAGCTCATAATTATCATGAAATTATGTGACTTGCAAATCTTGCAATAATTCATCTTCAACTTGAAAATCCTTGTTATGTAGTTTAATAAAAAATTGTGGGTATTTGAAATCATGTACAAAGCATGCAATTTGTAGAATAATAACCATAAGAGTGTAAAATCATCCATTTCAGAGTCATGCAAATCACCCCACCAACATTGTAGTAAAACCTTATTTTTGGGTGTCGTGAAATCCATCAAGTGTGAAATACAACATTAGAATCAATTGCTAAATTTTGGATTTCATTTATATATGCTAAGTGTAGAAATCATCTTAGAAGACCTCTATGGGACAGGTTACTCTACTATGCTGCTAAAAATGTACCTTGGTGTACCATAGGGGGGTGATATACAATATGGATAAGAGTTTTGAATTTATCAGTGTGATTGAAGCTTGAGGGCTAACAGACATTGGTTTTGACGGCCAACAATTCACTTGTGTAATCAAAGAGCTGTTGATGATAGAATCTAGAAAAGAATAGATAGGACTATGGTTAATGATAAATGGTTGGATATGAGGCCTCAGACTACTACTAAGCACATACCATCTGTGAGTTCTGATCATACCCTTTTACTGATGAAGATGGTTGATGGAAAGAATTCTAGTACCAAGTATTTTAAATTCCTTTATTATTGGGGTGATAATGCTTCCTTATAGAAACTGCAGCAACTTGTTAGAATGAGGAAGTTAGGGGAAATCCTATGGAGGTTTCACCAGAAAATAAAAAGAATGACTACTGCTTTTAGTGAATGGTCAAAGAGAGAGTATGGTGGTATCTTTTCTACTGTCAGAGAATTTGAAGAAAAGCTCAGAATTGCTGAGGATCATATCATCAATGATTATTCACTTGAGAATAAGGCATAACTTCATTTCATCAATGCTGAATACATGAAATACTTGAAATTAGAAGAGTCTATTCTTAAGCGAAAGACTCAGCTTCAGTGGTTCAAAGAGGGTGATACTAATTCGAAGTATTTCCATGTATTAGTGAGAGAGAGGAGGAGAAAACTATTCATCCACAAGATCTGTACCGAAGAAGATACATAGGTGCAAGGTGATGAGAACATTGCTACAATAGCATGTACTTATTTTCAAAAAAAAATTTACTGGACAAGAAGACAGGTGTCACGACCCAACCCAGGGGCTGTGATTAGTGCCGGTTGGGCACCCAGACAAACACTAAATCAGATTTTCATTTACAATTACTAAGGAATTTCTCAAAATTTTGGCAGAGTTTCCTCTATTTTACTAATTAGCCTCACCTGCAAACAGCGAACCCAGCAACAACAAACATCACTATATATATATATGCGGGCCAACAAGGTCACCGCTGCGGCAGAACCACCCAACAAATGTATCATACAAACAAAATCACGCCAACACAGTTCCCACACCCACATGTATCCACAAACCTCTAAACACACAAACTGGATCATAAGACGGGACAGGATCCTGTCATACCCTCGAATATATATATAAAAATGCAAAGTACAAAAAATAAGGAAATGTGTACATACCAACAAACTGCTCCTGAGGCAAGGGAGCACTTCAACGACAGGCGGAGATCCTAAGAAGACGGCACTCTAACCTGTTCATCTATACCTGCAGTCATGAACGCAGCCCCTAAAGGGAGGGGGTCAGTACGAAATGCGTACCAAGTATGTAAAGTGGAAAGTACGAAAAATGAACAAAAATAATAATTTCAACGAAATGTATAACTCAAACCTATATACAAACATAAATGAATATTTCTCTTTTTAAACCATCAAAATAATGCGTATCGGATGGGACGGTGGCGACCTCCAAACTCGCGCCATATTACAGCCTAACACCAAAAATTTCATATCTCCGATAACTCCAACACAAGTCCCAACTGCAACCCAAGTGAGCCGAGGTGAACAGCGGCCAAGCACTCACGTCATAGGATAGGTAAACCAGTGTGACAGCGCCAAGCGTTCACATATCGTAATGCATAAAGGTCATTATGCCCATTTATTGAGCCGAGGCGATGGTGCCACGCACTCCCGTGAGTCAGGGCGAACTCGGCCCAGCACCCACACGTCATGATGCCATCCCAAACCCAGCTTCTTATGTCTCCAAGCTAAGCAAAGTCGACCCATGGGCAAACCAACCCGCTATATCCAACCTACTTTGAAATATATATACATATATACATATAATAATACATGCGCACAAAATAACGGGCCCGAGAACCAGTGAACGAGGCCAAAAGGGCACGAACAGAGTCGTGAGAATCATATGCATAAAAACTAGTTCCAAAAACTTAGAAATAAGTAAATTTATCATTTATGAAATCAAAGAGTTATTCTTTTAATAATCCCCTTTTCTTTTTCTAAAACTGTTCAACTTCACATTTTAATGGTGATTTCGGAATAAATTGAACTTATAGTTTCCAAACTACTTAGTTTCTGGTCAAACGAATATTATTCATGGATTCTAATATTCAAGAATTACGGATCAGGTTCATTTATCATAGAATTGGCCAAAAGAACATTAATTATATTTAAACCCCATTTGCAAAAGAAGAGGAATTTTTCAAATATTCGACGTAAACCAAACATACTATTTCATGCCAAGAGACCGAAAACCTTTACATACCTCAATTTTGC
>JAOTQJ010182042.1:14053-63820 GCA_025642045.1 Solanum sejunctum | reverse complement strand
ATTCTTATGACTATATCTGGTACTGTTGGGTTCGCTGTTTGCAGGTGGGCTAGTCAGTAAAACAGAGGAAACTCTGTTGAAATTTTTTTGTGGAATTCCTTAGCTGTCGTAAGTAAAAATTCAGTATAAGCAATTGTCGCAGTGTCCTATCGGCACCATTCACGGCCCCGGGGTTGGGTCGTGACACCCACAACCTACCAAATTAAAGCTCTTTGAATTATCTTTCCACTGCACTTAGTTTCTCCTTATTCTGAGTTCGAATGAAGAAGTAATGTCCATTTTTATAGAACTCACATGTGCAGGGGTATATACGAAGCTTTGCCAAATTTCGTTTTATTAATGGCATTCCGTAAATTTGGTCATGTTTATTGGTATTTTGGGGATTCCTGTGCAATCTTAACACTTCCTAAAGACCTAAACCCTATTCCTAAAGATCAATTAACTCTGCCCAATTAGAATACACTCTCAAATTCTCTCAAGAGCCTCCATAAAAACCCCAATACAAATTCAAGGGAACTCAAGAACAAGTTATGGATTTGAAGACTCCATTCCAAGATTCAAGTCTTTCTCAACTCAATTTCAAGAAATTCAAGTTCTAAGGTACATGGGTTTCATCCAGATGTATCTTTAACCCATGGAGTCCAACCTTTCTTTTAATGAAAATTACATCTTTTCAAGTTGTATTACTTATGGGTATTACTTAATATGAATTATGATTACAAATTAGTTTTGGGTTTTTAATGAAATGTTGATTGGAAACATATGTCTACCTATTTCAAGATTATACTATGAGATTGTTTGTCTATTGTGACTGTGCATGTTTTGTGGTAATATACTATGATGTATTATGAGATTTGATCATAGATTTTTATTTATATTGCATGATGGTATTACCAAATGTTGGTGGGGTGTTTTACTTCAGTTTTCTTGGATGATTTCACTTTGGAATTGCATGGTTTTATGCTAGCACTAGACACTCGCCAAGTATTCGATAAGATGTCTGATTTATGATTCTTGAGTTGTTGAAGGCCTAATGCTTGGCATATGAGATATATGACTTTATGATGATGAAAGTTCATCATATATGTGTTAATTTCATGATAAGCTTGTACAGTGTTGCATGTTGACCATAATCTTGTTGAGAGGTTGATACATTGGCCACTGTAATGGAGGGTATTATGTCCATTAACCTTCTTGAGGGTTGATACCTTGGCCGCTATAATGGAGGGTGTTATGTCCATCAACCTTACTGAGTGGTTGATACCTTGGCTACTTTAATGGAGGGTGTCATGTCCAATAACCTTGTTGAGGGGTTGATACCTTCGCCACTTTAATGGAGTGTGTTATATCCATTAACCTTGTTGCGGGGTTGATACCTTGGCCACTTTAATAGAGGGTGCTATGTCCATTAACCTTGTTGAGGGCTTGATACCTTGACCACTTTGATGGAGGGTGTTATGTCTATTAACCTTGTTGAGGGGTTGATACCTTGACCACTACCAAGGGGGTGTTATGCCTTAGATTCCAACTACTAATTTCCTTGGTCTATGATGATGGTCTCTTCTTACTTATGTAATATATTCATTATAAATATGTTTTACTACAAGTATCATTCATACACGTCATATTTTTAGTATACTATTCATTGCTTATGATTATCCATTTTGCCTATGTTGCCTATCTCTTATTGCATTGCATCTCACATACTTAGTACATTCAAATGTACTAATGCATAGTCTATGACTACATATTGTTAACATATAGGGATTAGATCTCTTATTGTTTCTCCTCATGGCTGGACGGATTGTACAAGTTAGCGTTTAGCGAGTCCTCATATCCCAGGACAACATGTATCCTTTTTCATGTTTATGGTTAAACTATATTTTGTATATTTTGGAGTACTTATGACTATGAGAGTGATCCCAGTTGCAGGCCCCCACTAAGTTCTATGTCTAGAAGTATTGTTGGTTAATTTTTGTATTATGCTTGAGATTTTACTCATTTATCCTATTCAGGTGTTTAACTCTTTCCCTTTGTCCCAATTTCCCTTGTTTATGTTTCTTGTATTGTTCTATTTGTCTTTTGCAACTAAGAATGTGTGAGGGATATGGTAAAAGGCTTATTTAGGGCTCCTTCGGTCTCCCCATTCACTGTGTCATGTCTAGACCCTATTTTGGGTCGTGAAAAACTTGGTATCAAATCACTAGGTTGTTAGGTCCTCGGAGGCCAACACACCATGTCGATTAGATTCTTATTCATGGTTGTGTTGTGGACCACAACTATGAGTAGGATACTGTGAGACATTTTAGGAAATATTTCCCTTCTTCATGGTTATGTCGTGCTTTAGAAATGAGATAGGTCTTTCCCCTCTAATGAATGTTCTTTGCTCTTCTAGAAGATCATGCTGCTTCAAAGAGGAAGGCGAAGGAAGGTAAGTTGAAGGTTTTGATTTTGATGGATCCAACTTTCACTATTCCTTTCGTTACTACTTTTGGTTGCTAGTGGGCTTTTTGTGTGTCCCGAGTTGTTATGTGAACCTTTGGTGTCTTCCTCTTTGTTGAGTATATTGCTGCTAGAAAGTTCATAAGTATTGTTCCATGTTCATACTGCATTAGTTCTTGCCTTGTCACTTGTAGGATTTGATGTGGTGGATTTTGATGTTATACTTGGGATTAAATAGTTGCATGCATGTTGTGTCTCTATGGATGGTAGGACCCATAGAGTTAGATTCCAACTCCTTAATGAACTCGTCTTTGAGTGGGAGGTTGTCAGTAGCAAAAAAGGTAGGTTGATTCTTGTCTTAAGTGTTAATTGATTTCTAATGGTTGCCCCATTTTCTTATTGCATAGAAGTCTTCCCTTGTGATCTTGGTTGAACTAAGGTTGATTTGTTAGAGGTCTTGGGATAGTTTCGGCTACTTGCATAGCATACTTCCAATAAGTGCTGAACCGTAACGTTGTAATATGATGGTTGAGGATGGTCGATCTATTTTGTCAACTAAAATGGGTTAGTCACTTCTCTAAGATTGATTTTTGGTTCGAGTTTTGTCCCCAAGTAAGGATGAGGGTTGGTGATATCCCTACGTGTCTTTTTGGATTAGGAGTGAGCATTACTAGTATTGGTGGAGTTGTTCGGTTGACTTATGCACCGGTTGTGTTTATGGGTCTCATGAATAGGGTCTTAAAACTGTACTTTGGCATGTTTGAGGTGGCCTCTAGTGGTGAAGCATTGATTCATTTAGGGCTTGTGAACCATTTGGGGGTAGCATTGCAAGTCTTGCGGAATGAGAGGTTACTTGCTAACTATGAGTGTGAATTGTGGGTAACAAGAAAATGGTTAGAGCTCCTTAAGGATTATGGTATGAGTGTGCATTAGTTTTTCCGATAGGGCTAATATTGTAGTTGGTGCTCTAACTAGGGTATCTTTGGGTAGCCTAGCATATGTCGATGATAGTGGCTAAGAGGTAATTAGAGAGGTCTATCATTTGGCTAGGTTAGGGTGTAGGTTGGAGGAAGTTGAGAATGGTGGTGTAGTATTCTTGATGGTTCCAAATCTTCTTCGGTTGAAGAGGTCTAGTTTAAGCAAGGCCTTGATTCTATCTTATTAGAGTTGGAAGTTTTGGGTGGAAAGATGGTACAGTAAAGGTTGTCTCCCAAGGGGGAGATGGTGGTTTATGGTACCAAATGGAATAGGTGTATTTAAGGTTGAAAATTGAGTTGAGGACTGTGAGTCCATATGGAAGGTAAAGGGAGGTTAGCGAGTTTCCATAAAGATTGGAATTACCTAGGGATATCGATATGGTTCATCCAGTTCTGCTTGCTTCTAGGTTAAGGGGATGTGTTGGTGACTTTAGTGCTATAGAACACTTTGATAATGTGGGTGTTGTGGAGGATAAGTTGGCTTAGGCAAAGGTCCCGGTGGAGGTACTAGATGGATGGGTAGAGAAGTTGATTGGTAAGGATGTAGTGTTCGTGAAGACCCTTTGTGAGAATCGGCAAGTTGAAGGTGTCTCTAAGAAAGCAGAAGTGGTCTTAAGGGAGTGATACTCATACCATTCACTCTAATCAATCCTAAGATAATTACTAAGTCCTACATGTGATTCCAAGTCCTATGCTTCAGCCCATGTCATTTGCATGTATTCATGTTTATGTTGATAAGTTCGTGATGATTTTGACACTTATGTTGAGATTTTGAAGTGGGTTCAATACATTGTTGCATTGTTTTGGGGGCTGATTTCTTCACAGTTACTCTTCTTATGTACGTTTAATTGACTTTTGGGTATGAATGTTCCCAAGGGGGAGACATTGAAACGATTCCAAAAAGTGCCCGAAAATGTGCCTCGGAAGTGTCCGTAATCCTAATTTCCATATATCTCATAATCCGTGGTGTTATTTCAAAAATCTAACTTGATACTCTCATTCAGCAGGAAAAATTGAGTGGGATATGGGTCTAACCCAAATGTTAGAGCAACCGTAGCAAAATTCAAAATTTTCAAAGTGGACAAAATTTCAGTGTCCAGGTGCGCCCCTAGCACGACACGGCAGGGGCACAAAGTGCGTCTATTTCTCCAGTGTGATTCCAAGTATTATACTTCAGCCCCTATGTCATTTGTATGAGTTCATATTTATGGTTGACAAGTTCACGATGACTTTTACACTTATGTGAGATCTTAAAATGATGTTTAAATGCATTGTTGCATCCTTATGTGGGATGAAATTATTTTATTTATGTCTCCCATATAGGTTTCTTTGACATTGGAGGCCGAATGTTCCCTATGGGGAGATATTGAAACGACCCCCAAAAAGTGCCTAAAAATGTGCCTTGAAGTGTCCGAAATCGTAATTTTAATATATCACAAAATCAGTGTGTGATATCAAAAATCCGACTTTATATTCTTGTTCAGAGGGCAGAATTGAGTGGGAAATGATTCTAACATGAATTTTAGAGCAACCATAGCAAAATCTAAAATTCCAGAGTGAAGAATTCTAGTAGCTAAAGCGCGCTATTAGCGTAATGCGCTACTGCACATTTTTGTGCCTGTTATTTAATTTTTGTCCAAGACTATTGGGTCTTGGGCCTAAGACTTCCCACACGTGAAATACCTATAATTACCCTTATTTCACCCTCGTATCATTCAAGACATTCCCCAACATTCACTCAAACATCTAGACTCATATTTCTCTCAAAATCAAGGGTTAAAAAACTCATCTGGATCTAAGGATTTCACTCAAGCTTCAAGTCTTCATTTCCAATCTTCTTCAAGGATTCTCCAAAGTCAATGTATGTGAGTTTTAACCATTGGTTCTTTTGCCTATAGTTCCCAAGCTTCCTTTTTACCTAAAGTACATGTTTCTAAGTTGATTTTACATATGGGTTTTCTAGCATATAAAATCAACAAGTTCGTTGTTTTGCTAAACCTTCCCTGCAAGCGGAAGGTTACGTAGAACCCTACTGCCCCGCCGCTATTCAAGCTCTGTAAAGGTAAGAAAAAGATCCAAAACCAAACTGATCTGCTTGCTACATGTCATAAAAAGGTCATCGTCGCAGATCTGACCTATATCTCTGGCCAGTTAATTCGGCGACCTCTTTCCAGAAAATCCGGTGACCAGGTGATATTTTCCTACTAACTCCATTGATTCTGGTAATATCTTTCCAGGTGATATCTTTCTACCTAATTTTGGTTATCTTTTGCTTAGATCTGATAGATTTGCTGCTTTCAAGTGTACTGATTATATTTTTCAGTTCTATTTTTCTATTCTATTTTTCTGTTGCATTTTTCTGTTGCATTTTTCTATTGCATATTATTGCATAGTACTGAATATTGTTGCGACATTTGTGTATTTCTGTATATCGCTATATATTGTTATGATATATTACTATATATTGAGAAATATTGTTGTACCTGTTGTAACTATTGTAACTTAGGGTGTTAATAGATTTAGTCGATTGGCGTCAAGATCTTATGGTGGTCTAAGGCCATGTCATCAGTTAGGGTCAGGGGTCCGGGCTAAGGGGAGTGAGGAAGGCTCGAGTCTATCTAAGTTAAGGATAGCATTGTGGAATATAGGGTCATTAACAGGGAAATCCATAGAATTAGTAAAAAGTTTTAGAAGGAGGCATATTAATATAGTGTGTGTCTAAGAGACTAGGTGGACGGGTACTAAGGCTCGAGATATGAATGGGTTTAAGTTGTGGTACTCGGGTGGTTCCAGGGGTAGAAATGGTATGGGTATCCTGGTAGATGAGTATCTTAGGGATTACATGGTCGAGGTTAGGAGGGTTACTGATAGGATTATGTTTATCAAACTCATGATGGGAAGACATTTATTGAATGTTGTTAGTGCGTATGCGCCGCAAGTAGGTCTAAAGGGGGAAGTCAAAGGCGCTTTGGAAGGATCTGAATAAGGTTGTGCAAGGTATACCATTGACAGAAAAGATCATCATTAAGGGTGACTTTAATAGGCATATCAAGGCGTCTAATAGTGGGTTCAAAGATGTGCATGGAGGCTTTGGTGTTGGTAAGAGGAATGAAAGTGGGACATCTCTCTTAGATTTTGCCAAAGCCTTCGAGTTAATGCTAGCTAACTCGTGTTTCCTGAAGAGGGAAAGTCACTTGATTACTTTTTATAGGACGGTAGCTAAGACTCAGATAGATTACCTTCTTATCCGAAGGGGTGATAGAAGTCTTTGTAAGAATTGTAAAGTTATTTTGAGTGAAAATGTCTCCACTCAACACAGGCTTTTAGTGTTGGATCTAGAGATCAAGAGAGAAAAGAAGAAAAAGTTTTTATATGCTCAACCTAGGATTCGATGGGGAACCCTTACACCTGCCCTTTCTTGCGAGATGGAAGATAAGTTGAGAAACCTTGAGGCGCGAAGTAGTAAAGGTAATGTGAACAGTATGTAGTACACGACTACTGGCTATATTAGAAAGGTAGCTACCGAGGTTCTAGGAGTTTTGAGAGGGCCTGTTGGTGGGCGTAAAGGTGATTGGTGGTGGAATGCGGTAGTTCAGGGTAAACTTAAGGATAAGAAGGTAGCTTTCACTGAGTGGTTAGAGTGTAGGGATGACGTTGAAAAGCAAAGGCTAAGGGTTATCTATAAGAAGGCCAAGTCAGAAGCCAAGTTGGCGGTGACAAACGCCAAGTCTGCAGCATTTGAGCGCCAATATGAGGATCTAAGCATTAAAGGCAGGGATAAGAGATTGTACAGGCTCGCTAAAGTAAGAGAAAGGAAAACTCGCAACTTGGACCTAGTGAAGTGGATCAAGGATGAGAAGGGCGAGGTGTTAAGGGATGACACTTCCATTAAATTAAGGTGGCAAAATTACTTTCAAAAACTCTTAAATGATAAAGGAGATAGAGTTATGGACCTGGATATGTTGGCACACTTCGAAGACTATCATGCTTTTAAGGATGGCAATCCGTTCGACATGGAGGAGGTAAAACTGGCTATGAGTAAGATGAAGAGGGGGAGGGCGATCAGACCCGATGAGATTCCGGTGGACTTTTGGAAGAACTTTGACAAGGATGGCATGGAGTGGTTGACTAGATTGTTCAATGTTATTAGGGTGACTGCCAAAATGTCGGAGGAATGAAGGAGGAGTATAATGGTTCTGTTGTATAAGCATAAGGGTGGTATTCAAAACTGCAACAACTACAAAGGTATCAAGTTGTTAAGTCACACTATGAAGGTATGGGAGAGAGTCATGGAGAGGAGGGTGAGTGAAGTAGTATCTATCTCAGAGAATCAATTTGGTTTCATGCCAGGGAGATCAACGACTGAAGCAATTCATATGGTTTGGAGGTTAGTGGAAAAATATAGGGATCGTAAGAAGGACCTTCATACGGTGTTCATTGATCTTGAGAAAGCGTATGAAAAAGTTCCTAAAGGGGTCTTATGGAGGTGTTTAGAGGCAAAAAGTGTCCCTGAGGCTTACACCAGTGTGATAAGGACATGTATGATGGAGACAAAACTCGAGTAAGAATGGTGTATGGTGAGACAGAGTATTTCCCTGTTGAGTTGGGACTGCATCAAGGTACTGTGTTGAGCCCTTTCTTGCTTGCCATGGTGATAGATGAGCTAACGCGATCTTTATAGGAAGAGGTACCTTGATGTATGCTTTTTGCAGATGACATAGTATTAATTGATGAGTCTCAGACTAAAGTTAATGAAAGGTTGGAGGCTTGGAGACACATCTTGGAGTCCAAAGATTTCAAATTGAGCAGGTCCAAAACTAAATACTTGGAGTGCAAATTTAGCGTCGACGGGGAGGAAGCATACTCTAAGGTGAGACTTGCTACTCAACCTATCCCCAAGAGGGATAAGTTTAAGTATCTGGGGTCTATCATCCATAGTAGTGGCGGCTACTAGTAGTAGTAGGAGGAGGAGGAGGAGGAGGAGAAGGAGGGGTAGACTACTACTACTACTACTAATACTACTACTAGTAATACTAATACTACTACTACTACTACTAAGTTTTATCCTTGCTTGGCTATGCAGACTACAGCATGTCTTGTAAGCTTAAGGGTACTTTATGGCTTAGAGTCTGGATGACTGAGTAGACTACCACCAACCCCTAGATCCCGGTCTATCTGGATTTTAAACCCCTAACTATTTAAGGGTTACCTGAAACTTTTCTAGCATCTTTACGAGATGCTAGAAATCTTAATTTTCGACATTCGTTGTTAAGTTGGATAGAGTTTACTATGGCCTTTGGTCCTGTTTATTTTAATACACAATCAAAATTTCAATTATCTCTGAATGATGTTAATATTCTTAATGCCTTGACAATAAATATTAAAAAGCATAGTCATAATTATGCGCCAGAATCTGAGCTTATTTGCCTATCTTATGAAATTTATTTTATATTATTATCTTCTTTAAATCTTAAGTGTAAAGCTTTTGACACTCTTAATCAAACTATTTTGATTGAAACTAATTTTTCTAAATCAAAAGTCACCACTAGATGATAAAATTGATTTTTCAACTACTTGGACTTTAAACTCGGCAATGTCTTGTGGTCAAATAACTGATAATTTGACAAAATCTAATATTTCACATATTACTTAAAACCTCGATGGAATGGTTTTTATTTAGTTTGATGATAGATCAGTTGTTTATAATAAACATTCATTTTCTCATAATAAATTATTGCCTGTTATTCATCATAATTCTCCTGTATGGGCATCATATGGCCCAGTAAGAAGTTGTCCAGCTTCTCTACATAATATTGATAGAGACATTGTTGATAAGGTGCGTGATACTCCTAAATATGTTTAAAAAAACATAAAATCAATCCTCGAAATAATATTATTCAGGATATTGATAATGTTTTTTATAAAGATATTCCAACTGCTTCGGAAATAGATTTTGACCCTAACAAATTATAAATGATTTCGATTTAGATCGATTTTAGTCCATGATCCCTGGCAAGAATATAAATTCAAAAATATTTTTTAAGTGATAGATGGAACCAATTCAGACTTTAATTTTTTGAGACTTATATTCCAGATGAACTACATAATATTTCTCAAGAATTTTTTGAGGTTTGTGCTTTGCATAATCAGATTATATGCTTTGTGCCATTATTTATAACCACTTATGTGTCATTATATGTTAATGATTTAAGAACTTATTAAAAGAATGATGGCGAAATGATTACTTAATAATATGACAATCTCATTTGTTGCTTTTCAAAATCATTTCTGGTCCCAAGCGAACTACTTGGCCTTGCTAGATACTTAGTGGAAGACTTAAACATGTAATGAAAAAACTTCAATATAGTCAGCTAAGAATACTAAACTTTCTGAATAAACTAAAATGAATAATGTCTCAACAATAACTGAAATAAAAGAGGACTGAAATACTTGACACATAATCTATGGAACCTCTAAGTAGAATAATCTGAACGACTACCGGGACAGGCCCTAAAGTATCTACAACTGAATAATATACTGAAAGCGGAAAAATATAGATAAACTTTAAAGCCTCTAACTAAGAAATGGCCTCACCAATAGCAGGATGATTATCCGGGCCTTAATGAAGTGACTGCTGAGGGACTCTGTCACCAATATCTGCATCATAAAATCATGCAGGTCCTAAGGATGTTAGTACATGAAATGTACGGTATGTAAAATGAACAAAATGGAAACTCAAGGTAGGGCAATATTTCTGAAGTAAGTAAATCATATATCAAAATAAAATAACAGAAGTAATAAATACTATGTATGCTGAAAATAAACATGCTGAAAATCTGTATGTAAAACTTAACTTGCTTTGACTTGAGAAATTTCTCTAACCGACAACCACCACTATGATCTTCGTGGTGATAAGGCATCTTGCCCAAGCTGGCAGAGTTGTCTTGTACTTTGTCGGGGTAAGGGACAAAAAACTAGGAGAGTAGATCCATCCCAAAACTTGATCATCTCAGTGGCAAGTGAGCAATTATCTTCTAGTACAATCCTATTCTATGCTGGCTACGTAGTTTATGAGTTCAAGTTATTATTACTCTCACTCATATCAGTGCTTAATACTACACCTAAAATAACTTTTGTAATACTCATAACTTCAAGAGTAAGACTTCTCAAAATGCTTTCTTAATCTTTTGGAACTTAGTCCAACTTTAGCTTTTCTCAAACTTTGCTCAACTCATCTAATTCTCTTTGACTGAATGTGTATAAACACAAAGTGTCTCAAAATCTTAACTTTGTTCTCATTGATTTTGTAAATATAGAAACTTAAGTACTCTTAAACTTAGGACAAAACTGTGTATATGCTAGTTTTTCTTTTCATGTAATAGATATAAGATTCTCATGAATACAACAATAACTGTAAATCTTATTCGATAATTTTACTCCATGCTAAAAATCAGTAAAAGATATGATTCTGTATCAAGAAGAATGTACTAACAAACATTTTGATGAAATTAACTAGTACTAGAGGAAATCTTTATTACATATTGTAAACATGATCTTGGGTAGAACCTAGGGATTATAGATACTAAAATATTAATAGGATAACTTTTGGAGGGCCTTACATACTTGAGAAATTAACTTTTTGTAAGAATTGGAATAATTCTTGAAAGCCCTAGCCTTGCCTTAGAGTATATACTTGAGTTCTTGGGAGATTTCTAACGTCAATGAGATGAAAAGTTCGCTCTTAGGGTTTATTAGGTGAAAAATAATTAATAAACATGTTTTACCACATAGAATCAACTGCAAAATGACCAAGATGCCATTCCCAATTAAAAGAGAAATTTTCGCACTTCATGCACATGTCCGCGTCATGCTAGGGGAATGGACATGTGCTTTTCGCTAACTTTCGAGGTTTTAATTCTCACTGAAAAAATGAAAAATACTTTAAGTATGGGTCTGCATCCCAGGCGAGTCACGCCCTGGACGCATACCCTCACTGTCTTAAATGTTTTTGTAAAAATTATTTTTTGACCCGGTTTCTCTAAAATTGGATCGAGACCATTTTGCCACTCATTTTTTTGCGTTAATTGCAAATTCAGTCTCGGATTTACAAATAGAGCCTGCGAAGATGCGTCAACCACATACTTTATTTATAAGGGTATTTTGGTAATTTCACTAAGTTCCTCAATATCTCCCCGTTGAGATCATTTATCTTTGAATGACAGCGATAGAAAAAGTTGGCTCAAAAGGTATAAGACTACTGAACTTAAACAAACATAAATCTTTGAGATCAATCATGGAAATTTACCTTCAAGATCCTCATTGAGGCATTCAAACAAGTGTTGATATTTGGCGTTCATATCTTCCTCTGCTTTCTATGTGGCTTCCTCAACGAACTAATTTCTCCACAATATTTTTTCTGAAGCAATCTCCTTGGTCCTTAATTTGTGAACTTATCGATCTAGTATCTGCACTGGGATCTTTTCATATGATAAGTTGTCTTTGACCCTAATGCTCTCTAGAGGTACAACCAGCGTGGGATTTCCCAAGAATTTCTCAAGCATGAAAATATGGAACACCGGATGTATAGCAATCAACTCTGCTGGTAACTCCAACTCGGAGGCAACACTACTAACCCTTCTCACACTCTGGTATAGACCAATATATTGTGGACTAAGCTTCTACTTCTTCTCGAATATCATAACTCCCTTCATCGAAGACACCTTCAGGTACACCCAATCACCTACCTCAAATTCCAAATATCTACTCTAAACATCAGTGTAAGACTTTTGTTGAATTTGGGGTGTCTTTAGTATCTCTTAGATAACTTTCACCTTCTTCAGCATCTAATGGACTAGATCAGGTCCTATCAATCCTGCCTCACAAACTTTAAATTACACAATGGGTGATCTACACCTCCTCCCATAAAGGGCCTCATACGGTGCTATCTGTATGCTAGCCTGGAAACTGTTATAGGAAAACTCAATCAAGGGTAAGTGTTCATCCCAGTCACCACTAAAATCTATTGCACACACTTTCAATAGATCCTCAAGGGTCTGTATGGTTCGCTTTGCTTGCTCGTCTGTCTATGGATAGAAGACTGTACTAAGATTTACCTTTGTACCAAGCCCTTTCTTAAAGGACACCCAAAATTGTGCAGTGAACTGAGCTCCTCTATCTGATATTATGGATATAGGGATCCCGTGAGGCCTAACAATCTCTTTAAGATAAATTTTGGCATAGAACATCAATCATCTTGACAGGTAAAAAGTGAGTTGACTTGGTCATTTTGTCTACTATAACCCATATTGAATCATGCTATCTATGGGATCGAGGTAAGCCTGTTATAAAGTCTATGCTGATCATAACCCACTTCTATTCTAGAATTTCAATGTTCTGGGCTACACCACAAGGCCTTTGGTGCTCTATCTTAACTTGTTGGCAATTCGAGCATATAGACACTCTGCAATGTCCCTTTTCATACTATCCCACCAATAGACTTCTTATAAATCTTAATACATTTTGTTGTATTTGAGTGAATAGAGTATCTGGCATTATGAGCCTTAGCTAGGATCCTATCTCTAAGGTCATCAACACATGGCTCACACAATCTGCCTTGGAATCTAAGGACTCTATCTACCCCTTTTGCAAACACTAATACTTTCTATTTGTGAACATATTCTTTCAATTGAAAGAGGAAAGGATCCATATCTTACTTTTCTTTCACCTCCACCATCAATGATGATTCAGTCGTATTTTTTATATGGCACCACCTTCGTTGGAATCTTCAATCTGCACCCCCAAACAGGTTAGTTTGTGCACCTCTTTAGCTAATTCTTTCTTTGTCTTCAATGTGAGTAGTGCTTCCCATGGTCGACCTGCTAAGAGTACTAGCAACCACATTAGCTTTACCTGGGTGATAGAGGATGCTCATATCATAGTCTTTCAACAGCCCCAACCATCTCCTCTGTGTCAAATTCAAATCCTTCTGGCTGAATACATACTGCAAGCTCTTGTAGTTCATAAATACATCTGCATGCCCACTATGAAGATAGTGTCTCCAGATTTTGAGGCAAACAACATAGTAGCAAGCTCAAGATCATGAGTTGGGTAGTTTTTCTCATGAGTCTTAGGCTGTCCGGAGGCATATGTTATCACCTTGCCTCTGCATCAACATGCATCCCAACCCAACTCTGGAAGCTTCGTACTATACTACAAAGCCATCATCTCCCTCGGGTAGGGATAAGACTGTGCCTAGCCTTTAACTCTTGAAAACTCTTCTCACAAGCTTCTAACCATACGAACTTAACCTTCTTCTAAGTCTGATTAGTCAATGGAGCTAAGATAGAACAAAACCCCTCTACGAACCATCTGTAGTAACCTGCCAAACCCAAGAAACTCCTTATCTTTGTTGGAGTTGTAGGCCTTGGCCAATTCTTTATTGTCTCAATCTTTTAGGAATCAACTTGAAGACCTTCATCAAACATAATATGCCCCAAAAATGCCATTAATTCTAACCAAAACTCACATTTGGAAAATTTTTCATATAACTGCTAATCCTTAAGGGTCTAAAGGATAAATTTAAGGTGGTAAGTATGTTCCTCCTTGTTACGAGAGTAGATCAAGATGTCATCTATAAACACAATGACAAATATGTCTAGGTATAGCCTTAACACCCTATTCATAAGATCCATGAATATTGTTGGTGCATTTGTCAGTCTAAAAGACATGACCAAGAACTCATAATGACCATAGCGAGTTCTAAAAACTGTCTTAGGAATGTCTATTTCTATAACTTTAAGCTGATGGAACACAGATCTTAGGTCTATTTGGAAGAAACAAGTAGCACCTTGAAGTTAGTCGAATAGGTCATCAATTCTGGGAAAAGGATACTTATTCTTGATAGTGACCTTATTCAACAGATGATAAACTATGCACACTCAAAGAGAACTATCCTTTTTGCACAAGAATATGGTGGTATTATATTGAAACTGGGATAGACAACTGAATGTCTCAATATATTGAATGTATGGTATGTAAAATAGGCAAAATGGAAACTTAGGTAAGGCAACATTCCAAAGTAAGTAAATCATATCTAAGAATAAAATAACATCTGTAATAAATACCATGTATGTTGAAAATAACATATGTAATAAATACCATGTATGTTGAAAATAAACATGTTAAAAATTTGTATGTAAAACTTAACTTGCTTTAACTTGGGTAGTTTCTATAACCCACAACCACCACTATGAGCTTCACAGTGATACAATGTCTTGTCCATGCTTCCTGAGTCATCCCATACTTTGCCAGGGTAAGGGACGAAAAACTAGGGGAGTAGATCCATTCCAAAATTGGGCTATCTTAGTGGCTAGTGAGAAATTGTCTTCTGGTACAATTCTATCCTACGCTAGCTACGTAGTTTAGGAGTTCAAGTTATTATTACTCTCACTCATATTAGTGTTCAATACTACTCTCAAAATAACCTTTATAATGCTCATAACTTCAAGAGTAAAACTTCTCCAAATATTTTTTTAATCTTTTGGGACTTAGCCCAACTTTAGTTATTTTTAAACTTAGCTGAACTCATCTCATTCTCTTTGACTAAATCTGTATCAACACAAAGTGTCTCAAAATCTTAACTTTATTCTCAATTATCTTGTAAATATAGAAACTTAGTACTTCTTAAACTTAGCACAAAACTAGACATATGCTAGTTTTCCTTTTATGAATTAGATATAAGATTCTCCTGAATACAATGATAACTTTCAATCTTGTTTCAATAGTTTGACTTCATGCTAAAATTAGTAAAAGATATGATTCCATATCAAGAAGAATAAATGAACAAATATTTCGATAAAATTAACTAGTACTGAAGGAAATTTTCATTTAATATTGTAAACATAATCTTGGGTAGAAACCTAGGAATTATAGATGCTAAAATAATAACAGGATAACTTTTTGAAGGCCTTACATACCTGAGAAATCAACTTCTTGGAAGAATTGGCAAAAATTCTTGAAAGCCCTAGCTTTGCGTTAGAGTATACGCCTGACTTCTTGGGAGATTTCTAACATTGATGAAATGAAGAGTTCGTTCTGAGGGTTTATTGGGCAAAAACCGATTACTAAACATGTTTTAAGATTTAGAATCGATTGCAAAATGACCAAGATTTTCCCTTCCCAATTAAAAGAGAATTTTTCCCACTTCATGCACATGTCCGCGTCGCGCCAGGGGCACGAACATGTACTTTTTCGCTAACTTCTGAGGTTTTAATTTCTGTCAAAAAATGACAAAAATTAATTGCGGGTCTGCATTCAAAGCACATCGTGCCCTGGGCGCGCACCCTCATTGTCTCAAATTTTTTTGTGAAAATTATTTTTCAACTCGATTGCTCTAAAATCGGGTTGAGATTATTTTCTCACTTAATTTTTTGTGTTAATCGTAAATCTAATCTTGAATTTGTAAATGGAGCATGGAAAGACGTTTTATGTGCATACTTCATTTCTAGGGGTATTTTGATAATTTCATTGGGTGTCACTATAACACTATGAAGAATTGTCATCTCATGGGCCTCGCCCACATGGATTTGTCCCTTTGGTCTCACCCCAAAAGGTGCCTCACAGTATATAGACCAATAATTTACTTATATACCCAGTATCTCTCTTGTGTTTTGCCGATATGGGACATCTCATCTAAAGATGGGTTGTTACAGAAAGTTTAAAAAGGTATTAATTTTATCGCAAATAACATTGATATTTTTTTACAATAAATATAATTAGTGATTTATGAAAATTTATTACATAGTAATTTCATGACCCCGGGTATTGTACGATTTCATTAGAGCTTGGAAATTTATTTTCTGGAAGGTTTTTGAGCAAGTAGCACTGCAAGGCAGACACCACGGCCCGTGTAAGGACACATGGACCGTGTAGGGTCTCGTGGAGTAGCCCTTGGCCCTTGAACATTGTTTGGTTCCAAATTATGGGGATTAAAAATCAAAACACATCATACTTAACCCCCCACTGTCTGTGTGACACTCTACGGAATGTGAGGTAGGTTGTGTGATGGCCTTGGCATGATGTCCCAACATTTTGAGACTAAGTGAGGTCAGACGGCCGCTCACACGACTTGTGTGATGCCCCATGGGTCGTGAGGATGTCCATATAACCTCCGAGGTGGAAAATATTCTAAGTGTTGCTTCACTCTTGGCATGGAATATTTTATTTTAGTTAAGGTTGGTGCCACGGGCATGACACGGACCGTGTGAAGCCACATGGCCCGTGGCCTAACTGTATGGCTCACTTTTGGCTCCAAAATATTCTATGTATAGGATTTTCAAGCTCAAGATAATTTCACATGCGAGACTTCAAATCAAGCTTATTTATGTTTTTTAAGGCTATTATGGGTCTCCTACACCAATCCATGTTCAAAGGAATTCCGTGAGCTAAGTTTTTCATAAGTATCGATAGAAGGGTCCAATTTAAATGGGCATATCTCTTAGTACAAAAAGATCTGGATGACCCATGATCTATCAAATTAAATCTCTTTGAGTTAGCTTTCTAATTCACTTGGTTTCATCTCATTTAGAGTTCGAATGAAGAATTTATGCCCATTTTCATAGAACTTCTCTGTGCAGGGGTATATGCAGGTTTTTTTAAAAATTCTCTTTCATTAATGGCATTTTCATAAGTTCGGTTATTTCTATTGGTCTTTTCGGATTTTCTATGCTATCTAATGACCTTCTAAAGACCTACACCCTATTTCAAACATTCAAAACTCACTCCTCACATTTTAAACTATCTAAAATTCCTCTAAAGGAATCTTGAAGATTTTCAACTAAGGGATCAAGGCAAATTCAAGTCTCCTTCAAACTTCTCTTGGAATTTATTCAATTGGGTCTAGGTATGTGGGGTTTGATCCTCAATTCCTTCCAACGAAGGAGTCCCAAAACTTTTTTATCACTTTTCATTAATTTTAGCTACTTTAAATTTGGGTTTTCAATTGTATTGTTTAATAAATTCAATTAAGGAATGGGTAGTACTTATTTGATGATTTTAAATTGATTTAAACTACAATATTATGAATTTCATTGAATTTAAGAGATTATGAATATGCATGTCCCTTTTCAAGGCTTGTTTATGCATGGGTGATTATATTATGATTTTTAAATGTGGATTTAATTATGTTTTCACTTGAATTTCATATTATAGTGTTGATTTACATTGAATCTCAATTACCCATGCTATCATCACATAATTTATGGCATATGCATTCATGGATATGAGATATTTATAGAAATTATGAAATTGGTTAGACCCAATTATGTTTTATAATATGGATATGATGAGATTATGGTTATGACAAGAATGTGTTATTCCAATGCATGAGTACCATGACTGTGAAATATGATTTTTGCATTTGATCCTAAATATGAATTATTATGAATAATATTTGGCCTTTAGGCCTAAGAGTGCATTGAAATCTTTTATTGAGACTTACTCCTCTTTGAAAGCATGTATATGTATATTATGAGTATTCTTGTGGAATGATGACTTACCATCGATGAATTGAGGGGGTACTCTCTTCCCTAGAACTATGTTCCTAACACAAGTTATGTGAAATACAATCTGAAATAGGATGTGTTCCTATAAGGAAGGTTGCTACATACGAAATGGGATGGGTTCCTGTAAGGTGAAGTATAATGTGACATGATATACTATATATGGATAGCCTATCCTAAATGGGATATCTTCCTATAAGGAAGGTTGCTTCATATGAAATGGGATATGTTCCCATGAGATGAAGTATGGTTTACATTATGCAAGTAGACCACCTCTTTATGATGAGGGGATTTCATCAGGATTTGAAGTAATAACTCGCTTGGTCTTACTCATGTCGGTTATGGTCATATCACCACTATATATGAGCATCATTTCATTTCATGTATCATAAATTTCATAGCATTTTGTTATACTACATTCCTTGCTATATATATATATATATGTGTGTGTGTGTGTGTGTGTGTGTGTGTATCTTGTGTGTGTATGTGTATCTTTTTATGTTATGTGCCCTTGTCATCTAACATTGTATGCAGGTTTGGTAAGTTACATGCATTGCACCCCGCATACTTAGTACATTCAAACGTACTAACACATACTTTTTCCTACATGATCTCACCATGTAGGGACTGAGATTACTTCCATCCACCGCTCAACAGCTAGATCGAATTTTGAGACATTGTTGTGGTGAGTCCTATCTTTTAAGGATAAGCCACCATTCCTCTACCTGAAGTTGCTTTTGCTTATGTTATATATACTTTGAGGGTGAGCCCAGAACATGTCTTGGCCCCCATCCCATCTTATGACTAAAGGCATTATTGGACATCTTGTAGACTCGTGTATGGATATGTGTTGTGTATTGTATTTGGAGTTTATGATTATGGTTATCTATTGGATATGACTATTATGGATTGACTATGAGAATTATGATAAGTATGTATATTTTGATGTGGAAATATGGAAGATCCTATGTCCCCAATAGCCCCCATAAAGTGAGTCATACTTATACGCCTCTTAGTCTTTTTGTGTTATGTGCTATATGAATTCATGTTACTCCCTTTCCCTATGTCATCACTATAACGTGAGTCCTACTTTCTCGTCCCTTATAACTATGTGTTTAATATTTGAATACACTTCCAAACCGATGATGTGAATTTAGAAACTTTGAGGCTTGTTTGGAAACTCTCGAGTTCTCATTCGCCATATCACTCTTAGACCCTAGGTCCGGGCCGTGACAAGTAATTTAGTAATTATTTAAATCATATATTTTGATAGAATTTTATTTAGCCCCAATCATAGTCAAATTTTTTAATTTGGCCAAATCTTTTCCTATTTGGAAGAATTTTACTCAATTTATTTTCCTTTCATATATAGAATATTATATTTCCAAAAATCATTCCAGTAATTTTTTTACTTTGAAAAATATTACTTATCTTGATGGACTTTTTCCAAAAAAAAATTTTGTTTTCTCTCCCTAACGTATCTTTTCCCATTTTTCCCCAACTTTGGCTCTTTTTTTCCAACAACATTTTCCTTCTTCCTCCATTTTCTAAGACTTAAGAGTTTCTAACATAACTATCCTACCTTGGGCAAGAGCATCACACAAGGAAACACCAAAATATTTTGCAATATATACATTTCTTCCTCTCCAAGAAGAGAGAAAAAATTCACACAATGGGTACATTGATTCACATAAACGAACAAACTACCAGCCATGGACGCTAGGCTCCACGGGTCAATTAGCCATCAAAGCTTTGTTGTTGAAAACTCCAATCTCTATCGGTAGCGAAAACTCCAAGTTAGCAAATTGCCAACATGCCCAACACAAGCAATCACTATTGGAGTCTCACCATGAAGAGCACCAACAACATCGATGAGTTATAGCAGCAAGAAGTTCAACTGAAAATACTAGTCAAGCTTTAGATTAAAACTACCTATGTTATGGCAATGCTCGATGAGATAAGTTATCTCTGAACCTTCTGAATTTTTGTCTCCATTACAACTTGTTATTTATTTTTACCCGCCCTAATTTAATTTATTCCATATATATGTCTAAGCTTGGGAGTTGATTGTACATGGAGCCCTTTTTATTTATTTTTTTAAAAAATAAAGAGTATGAAGCTAACCCAACCCTTCTTAGTTTTTCCTAAAATTAATTATGTTAAAACATAAACCGTAGCCATTGATTTTCTTTTCGTTTACTGCATGGTGAGGATACAAGTGCTTCGGTTCAGGAGGTTATTTTTAGTAGTTACAAATGTGCACTCTTTTAGTATTTGTTCACATTTTAATTGAATTTTTCTTAAGTTCTCATATTTTAAATTCATACCTTGTCCTTAAATGGAACTAATGATGTCGTAGAATCTCTTATTAATGGGAGTTGATTTGGCTAAGGAATATGTTCACATTATGATTGAATATACATAATGAATGTTGATTAATTTGAGAAGCTATGTCATGTTAGAAAATGTATTAATAATAAGGAAGAGCTATTTCTTATATGTTGCACCTATGCTCCTCAAGTTTGTAGTTAAAATGTTCAGATGATCTGTCACGCCTCGTGAGGGTACTCTAGACGTAACTGTCACTCGGAGACTATTTCTAGCCCACAAGCGAACCACCTAGTCTCATTGCCTTCGTTCAATTAACTCATATTCGAAAGATATAAAAGAAGTAACAGACTATTCGTAGTCTATCACAATCACTATCGTATAAAGTACGAAAAGAAGTATCTCAATAGAAACAAAATGGAAATAATCAATCCCAACATCAACAATCACTATCTATGTTTATGAAGCTTTATAGGTACCCTCTAAGAAGGTACCATAAAAAGCCATAGTTACCATAGTCTAATGAAACAAATCAAGAATAAATTAAAAAGATAACATGTGCCTCGAAAGCAAGGGAGGACTCACCAAGACTCTGTCGAAATTCGTGAACCTCAACGATTAGGCTGCTGAAGTCCTCTGTCCACAAAATCTACATCATAAAAGAATGAAGCACCAAAGGAACGTTAGTATGTGAAATGTAATGTATGTAAAACCGGCTAAAGTAAATAATTTAAGGTACAATCACTCATCAATCATTCATCCTCAACTAAGAGAAAAGGACAGGACTCTATCACCTCACTATCCATTAAGACATCATATAATCACATCAACGTCGGAGTACTATCAAGAGTACTATCAACAAGAAAACTATCTGGGAGTTTCTATAATCAACAATCACCACTTATGAGCCAGTAGTGATACAACAAAGACATGTCATTGCCACATTGATGTGCTGTCAACATACAATATATTTAGTGCCTAAAACAAAGGATTTTGTGAGTTCTTAATATAGCTTTTTATGATTTTATGTGTTTTTGTGTTTTTCTTACATAAAAGTTAGGTTGGCATGATTTTGAAGAAAAGTTAAGATTTTGCTGAGTCATAGGGCATACAAGCTCACCTACGAGTTGTAGCCCAAGCTATGAGTCATAGGGTGTGTCGTAGTAAGAAATAGATATAAAAAATTCAGAAATTTGCTAAGTAAAGGTCACCCCTATGAGGTCATCCTACGAATCGTATGTCTCAATACAACTCGTATGGGTGGACTCATAGCAGGAATCAGAGAGCCAAAATGTTGGACCAAAAATTAAAGGCCTAACTATGACTCGTACGAGTGGGTCGTACCAGTTGAGTCCAAGATACCAAGAACCTAATACGAGACCCCGATTATGACTCATAGGACATCCTACGAGTCGTAACTGCTAGGCTTACCAGCTGTCAGTTGTCTTTTCTGTATAATTTCTAGGGTTATTTTTGAAACACTATATATAGTTTAAGTTAGGATTTTATTAAAGGGGATTCGAACCAGAGAAGTTTTTATCATCTTTCAATATTCTCTTAAGGAAACTCTTAGGTTTTTAGATTAGATTGTCTTTATCTCTTGGATAACGCAATTTTGGGGATTGTAAACCTTGCTTTGTGCTCATCATCAATCTATCAAGCTTTTGGTTTGCAACTTGTGGTTTCTTTAATTTTTATTGCCTTGTGTAAAATTCTCAAATATGTCATTATTTGCATTTTTGCTTGTTTTGCCTTAGCCATGAGTAGCTAAGCACCCACTACTTGGGGTTGTTGGAACCATGGGTATTTAACTTGAGATAACCTAGGTTTATTAAATTTCTATGATTTGAGTTTTGAATGTATTATCTATTTCTCTTCATATTGATTGTTGTTTGGTGGCGGTCAACACCAAATCCCGCCAACTATCACGATCCCGACCAAGGTAGTGACGAATTAGAAAAGGGAAATAGATGACAGGATTCGATAGATGTATTCTCGTCTAATCAACCAAAACTAACCAAGGAGAGATTAACTAGGACAATAGGTAACGATTAGTTGGCACACCATGGTAGCTGACGAAGAGCCATGGTGAAATTCGACCTTTACCTTCATAAGAGGGCTAGAAGAACCTAAGTTACCATCCTGCATGTGAATCTTCAATTATAGTTATGTTATCTAGGGTAATCGAAATAGCGAACCACGGGGAACATAATTCCCAAGTCGTCTATAAAATTGAGTATTTTCCCTCATCATAGTATAGTTTTAATTTTCCTTTTGTTTTTGAATCACAATCCCCCTCTCTCACCATCTAGAGATTTTAGTTACTTATGCTTAAAATGATTAGTAGTGAAGTATTGT
Organism: Solanum sejunctum; assembly: GCA_025642045.1. Lineage (NCBI taxonomy): Eukaryota > Viridiplantae > Streptophyta > Magnoliopsida > Solanales > Solanaceae > Solanum > Solanum sejunctum. Next base: position 41,157 of record JAOTQJ010182042.1, on the reverse strand, counting down.
AGTCAAGCCCCATATTCCCTATGGATTCAATCCTAACCTACGATTAGGCTAATAGAGCGACCTCTTTCTTATTAGAGTGTGAATATCATTAGAAATGATAACACCGTTGCCAAGGAATATGGCTATGTTTTGACTTGAATTCGCTAATAATTAGTTCTAGTGTTAATTTCTAAACTCTCCTGTAGTTTACTCTTTCTTTTTGTTTTTTCTGTTTAACCTATTCACAGGTTGGTTGGCACCATGACTGAACAAAAGCTCTATATAGAAACCAACTTGTTGAAGACATTTCAGAGGCGAGCCTTGTTTTAACGGTAAGAATCCGAAGACCCCTAGACTCACATGCAGAATTTTACTCAAACATTGGGGGAGAGGGGCGGTTCTTGGGACAAGACATCCTATTTGGGAGGCCATGGCTCTTCAGGCTTTTCCCATGACTCTCCGGAGTAATGCTATTGAATGGTGGTCAATTCTCCCACCTGATATTTGTTCTAACTAGGGGGAGGTACAGAGAATCTTCCTCATGAACTTCTATAAGGAGTCCAACAAGTAAAAGCTATAGAACAACATTTGCAATTTCAAAAGGGTGCCAGCAAAACCTTTGGTAGTAGCTTGGGAAAGCTACAAGCAGTGCTTGGCAACGAATCAAAACCACGGTCTAACTGATTATGAATTGGCGGCTAGTTTCTACCAAGCACTAACCTCCAAGCAACAAGGGCATGCTGATGCATTGTTTGGAGGGGACTGTTTGGAGTTCTGAGACGACAATTTAATGAGATAAATGATCATATGGATAAGCTATCTACAATTGCCCAAGTCTACTAACCCTTTCAAAGATAGGCCAGACCATCCACTAGTGCATTAAAGGGAGCCTCAGGTAAACCTAAAAGTGAGAATGTGTTAAATTGGCCGAGGTTACCGCACCAGCACTGCAGCACTGATAGGCTGACAAGGATTAAACATATTCTTGAACAAGTCCTGATCATGGTCAATAAGCAAGATGACATTGTTAGGGAGATAAAGTTTGATGTTCTTAAAAGTAACTACAAAGTGGAACAACAAACCTTGTCAATGCAAAGGCTTGGAGATAGGATAGAGCAACATACTGAGAAACTGGAGATAGTATAGGAAGAGCAAAGGAGGGTAGAAGGAGCAGCAATGGAACACATCGAAAAGTCTAATTATCCATGATGGCATGGTTGAGCTGCGACATTAAACAAGGATCTTCTTGGGAGGCAACCCAAGTATCTCTTATGTTGTTGGACTGTTTAAATTTAGGTCATTTGTTTGAAATTCTAGGTAGTTGTTGATGTTTGTTTCAATGTGATAAGGTATTGATTCAGTTTTATTGTTCTAGACATTGGTATATCTTCTAGTGTGATCTGCAGGGACTGACTAAAGCTAAAGAGTTGAAGAAAATAACATGTGGAGCAGCTTTTACGAGCATAGCTATGAGTCATAACGAGTTCAATGACTCATTGTCATGTCTCGTAGAGGGGAACAATGAGTATCGCATATTGACACATACACTACGAGCCAACCTTACGATTCACAGGGTTTCTTATAAGTTGTAAGTGGGATTAGTAGTGCCCAGGTATGGATTCTAAACTTTCTCAAGTGTTGGGTCTGCTATGAAACCAGGACTTATGAGTCATAGGATACCTTATGACTCGTATTTGGGGTCTCGTAGCCCCGATCTGCATTTCTTTTAAAAGGTGACCCGGTTTGCTATAGAAGGGGGTCAAAAATAAAATTGGACCCCCATTTTCATTTCTTCACCCTAATTCCATCGGATATCCCCAAAACCTTTTCCATCCACTATTCTGAATAAATTTTGTTTACCCATATCATTTTACTATGAATACTTCGATGAGGACACTATTTTTCTAGGGTATCAGCATACGCCTTGCTCTATCATTACCTCTTATTGATCTTCAGTTGCTCAATTGTTATGTTTTCATGATTACGCTTGGCATCCATGTTATGATATCTGAATATTGTTAAATGAATATTACTTTCTTGATCATGTTGGGATCATACATGAGAAAATAATTGTATGATCATGAGGATTTGGATTGGGACTACTGAATTACCTAGTGTGTTTATCATACTCCTTGAAGACTAGTTAATCTTGGGTATTTAGTGAATGTAATTGGGATTGTTGTTTAACTGTGGGGCACTAGGGGTGGCAATTTCAATCCATATAAGGTAAAAGAAACTCATTTTATCCATATTTATTTTAATGGATAAGTTATATTTTCTAAATGGGTAAATATGGATTGATCTATTTTAAGAGTTCATACAATTATGGTCAAAATGGATAAATATGGATACCCATATAAACCCATAGATCCCCCAACTTATAATAAAAAATTCTTAATTGCGCTAAAAAAAATTTGTGTGCATAATTTTTTTTATGTTTCTTAAAAAAATTTGGGGAGGGGGGATTAATAATTTTTTTTTATTGGGATGGACATAAGTACCAGAAAATTAAAAAATCGAACCATGCCAAACTAATTCGGTTTTTCAGTATGGTGTCGGGGTGGGGGCACAGATTTTTTTTTATTTTCTATTGGGGCGGGCAAAATACCAAAATATTAAACAATCAAACCAAATTAAACTAATTTAGTTTTTCAGTTCGGTGTCGAAGTGGTGTGGAGGGAGCACAAAAAAGATTGTTTAATATTTTATTGGGGCGGGCATAAATATCAAAAAATCGAACCAAACCAACTAATTTAGTTTTTCGTTTTGGTGTTGAGGTATGAGGGAGGCAAAAAAATTAACTATTCTTTTATTTTTTATTGGGGCGGGCATAAATATCGAAAAATAAAAAATTAGAACCAAACCAAAATAATTTGGTTTTTCCGTTTGGTGTTGGGTTGGAGGGAGGGAATTAACTTTTTTTATAATTTTTATTGGGGTAGGCATAAATACTGAAAAATTGAACCAAACTAATTAAATTTTTCGGTTTGGCGTCGGGGTGGAGGGGAGAGGGGAATTAACTTTTTTTAAAAATTTTATTGGGTCGGTCATAAGTACCTATAACACCCCACATCTTACAGTACTAGTACTATGCAAATGAAACGTGGTATGGCTTTTCAAATTAGCGCTAATTTTTAAAAGTGGTTGAATCTCAAGTTAGAAGGCGATATGAATGTCTAACGCTGAAGAGGGTAGAGTGTAAATAAGTTTTAAGTCAAATTGAGGAGATCACGACCTTAAACGAGGTGAAAGAAGTGAGGCACTTGTAGGACTTAGGAAGCCAGCAGGTGAGTCACCTACATACTTAGCTTAAATATGCTAGCTAAACAGAGACGAGGCCCAGTGCCAAATCTATCGAAGTCCGATAATGAATAAAGTCCGTATTAAGGATGTAACTTTATCCCATGTTTTAGCACCATAAATGGACAATATTTCAGCCCAAAAATAATAAAGAAAGGGTCCAAATACAATACAACTCACTGGGTGAATTGGGCCAAAACTAAGTAAGTAGAAAAGGGAAAAGTGGGCAGCCAAGCCCCAACCAATTTAAACCCAATAACGCCCAAGTTAAAGGGGAAAGAAGCTGCATCACCAACTTAATAAAGTAAGGCTAAAAATACCTTAGTAGGTTGGCCAAAATCCCCCTTTAAAAAGGATTTAAAATAGCTCCCTTAAGCCATTTTAATTTGGACAAAAAATCTGCTTTTCCTGGTTATTCTTTGCTCTCTTTCAACATGTGAAAATTAGCCTTCACAACCTTACAAGGGTCCTAAAGCAAGCCTAATCCTTGAAGTTAAATGTAAGTAATGATACTTGTGTACACAGTATGGTTTGCTTATGAAAAACAAGAAGTATATGCTAGTTATGCTTGTGTTGGAAATTTGGACAATATATGTCCTAAGGATTGTTGTGCACTTTTCTTGTTACTTGAGAGGTTTTTCTATTCTTAGTTGGTTGAGTCATGAAGTAAGACTTATGTTCTTAACAAGGTTTATTTTATTAGAGATGTAACCAGGCTACTGCATCTTATTTACAACCTGCAAGAGTGAGTTCTTATATGATATCGTAATTGTGTTCTTAGTACGAACTTGTGAGCTGGTGGTTGGGAATTGTTGCTCCATGACCTCCATCTTTTTTGGAAATATTTTTGGATTGTTTTAAGGTTGACTATATGTGTAAGTATGTTATATGCAGTTTGGTTGAAGTTAAAATAGATTTGGGATTATTAACATCGAAATATAGTGAGGCAACGTAACGTTATGTTGCATACATGTATGTTTTGTATACCATGGACACCCTACATAAAGCATCTGCCACCACATTTGCCTTACCAGGATAAAATGCATATTCATATCATAGTCCTTAAGAAGTTGTAACTATCTCCTTTTCCTCAAGTTGAGATCCTTTTGAGTGAAGACATATTGGAGGGTTTTATGATCGGTGAACACCTCAACATGCACCTCATACAAGTAGTGACGCCAAATCTTTAACGCAAACTCAATGGTGGCCAACTCTAGATCATGGATAAGATAGTTCCTTGCATATACTTTGAGTTGTCTAGAAGCCTAAGATATGACCTTACCATTTAGCATCAACACACAACCCAAACCAACCTGGGAAACATCATAATAAATCACAAACCCCTCAAGCCCATCCGGTAGTAACAATGTAGGAGCGAACACAAGCTTGCCTTTCAATGTTTAAAAACTCCTTTCACATTCATTAGACCATACATACTTGGCTTTCTTTTGAGTCAATTTTTTCATCAGGAAGTAATAAAAGATAATCCATTCAGAAACCTCTGATAATAGCCTGCTAAGCCGAAGAAACTCCTAATTCTGATGGGGTCAATGGTCTAGGCCAAGTTATAATCACATCAATCTTCTTACAGTACACCTTGATACTATCCATCGACACCACATATCCTAGGAAGAGAACCTCCCTCAACCAAAATTCACACTTTTTATATTTAGCATGCAATTTCTCCTCCCTCAATCTTTATCACAAAACCCTTAAATGAGCCCTATGGTGCTCCTAACCACGAGAATAGATCAAAACATCATTATTGAACACAACAATAAAGGAATCAAGGTATGGTTTGAAGACCCTATTCATAAGGTCCGTGAAGATGGCCGGTGCATAGCTCAACCCAAAAGACGTCATAAGAAACTCATAATGCCTATATCTGGTCTGGAAGTCCATCTTGGGGATATCATACTACCTCACCTTCACTTGGTGATACCCGGACCAAAGATCAATCTCAGAGAAATGGCTAGCCCCTTTCAAACAAGTCATCAATCCTTAGAAGAGGATACCTGTTCTTGATGGTGGCCCTATTGAGTTGCCGGTAGTCAATACACATTCTAAGAGAGACATTCTTATTTTTAAAAAAATAACACTGGATCACCCCAACGTGATTGGCTACGTCTAATAAATTTCTTCTCCAATAAATCCCTCAATTGTTCCTTTAACTCCGTCGGGGCCATACAGTAAGGAGGAATAGAAATGGATTAAGTATCGGGAAAGAGGTCTATACCAAAGTCTATTTTCTTTTCGGGAGGAACATCGAGAAGGTCATTTGGAAATATATCAAGAAACTCATTTATAACCAAAACTAACTCTACGGGAAGGACTTTAGACTCCACATCCCTAACCCTTACAAGATGGTAAAGATACCCCTTAGAGATCAACTTATGGGCTTTAATGAAAGAGATGAGTCTACTGTTAACTATCACTTATTGACCTTCCCAGTCAAGGATAGGTTCATTTGTTAATTATAATTTGAACCTATGGGTTCTACAATCAATAGAAGCATATTAGGCATGCAACCAATCTATCCCAAGAATGACATCAAAATCAACCATGTCTAACTCAACAAGATCATAAGGCAACACTTTATAGGGTATTAGGTAATAACCCTATACCTATATAAAAGAAAATCTCTCATTTTCAAGCCATTTTGAGCACTAAAAACCAACCAAAGACCTTTCAATTCCTCTCTAATCTTCATCAAATTCTCCATCCATTCTCAAGGTTTTCAAGAAGTCTTGTTGGAACTCAAGAAAACCATGTCAAGCCCCAAGTCCTCCTCAAGATTCAAGAGTCCTAAAACTCATCTGGGTCTAAGGATTTCATTCAAGCTTCAAGCCTCCATTTCAAATCTTCTTCAAGAAACTCTCCAAAGACCAGGTATGTAGGTTTTAGCCATTGGATTTTTCCACCCATGGTGACCTAATCTCCTTTTTACTCAATTTGCATGATTTGAAGTTGATTTTACAAATGGTTTTACTATTATGAACATGTCTATGAACTATGTTAAAGTTATGTAAAGTTGTGATTGTTTTGCTACATTTTGAGCTATAAATCTTGGATCTATTGTAAGATTTGGTGAGGTGTTTTGGTGTATATTGCTTAAGGGTATTGCAAGATGTTGATTGATGGTTTTATAATGTATTTTCTTGCATGATTTTATCGCTAAATTGCATGGTCTTATACCCCCATTACACACCCGCCAACTGTTTGATAAAGTGTTCGGTTATAGGTTCTTGAGGTGTTTATGGGTTCTTGAGGAGTTGAAGGTCCAAAGCATGAGATATGATATAAATGACTATATGATGATGAAGTGATCTTATGTATATGATATACTCTATATAAAGAGATGCATTAGACCATACCCGATATGGGGGGATAAGAGCACGGGTAACCAAGGTAGGGGTTTATACTCATCAACCATGTGAGGGGTTTGTACTTCACAACCATGGTGATAAGGTGTGATTATCATCAACCATGTGAGGAGTTTTTACCACACAACCACCAAGGGGTTTGTACCTTGAATAGCTAGCTTGGTCTTTTCTACACATTTGATATCCTATATAAGTATGAGTTACTGAAGGATGTTTACTTAAGCATTAATTATATATGTCATATTATTATATTAGCTTATTGCTTACTATTGTGCATTTTAGTCATTATGCCTATCTATTGTTGCATTGCATCCTACATACTTAGTTCATTCAAATGTACTAATGCATACTCTTGCCTACATGATATCATCATGTAGGGATCGAAGCCCAAAGTTGATCATCCTTCTCCTCCACATGGCTAGTTCAGTGCTACTCAAGCTAGTTGGTGAGTCCCCCATTTCAGGGACCTTAGTATATGTTTCTCTTATTATGTATTGAACACTCTTCTTTACTTTCTATTTAGACTATGAAGGTGAGCCCGGTTCCTTTGTCTTGGCTCCTGCTCTTATCTATGTAGTAAAGGTGTTGTTAGACATGCTATATATCTATGATATGAGCCTTGACTCTTTTTCCCTTGTTTATGATGTTGTACAAGCTTTTCTCTTAGTCCCATTGCCCCTACTTCTACTCTTTTATGTCATTTAAATGCTTCTGCGTGACTAATGATGTGTAATAATAAATAAGAGGCTTGTTGGGGACCCTTCAGGCTCCTCATTCATCGTGTCACGTCTAGACCTTATTTTGGGTCGTGACAAACTTGGTATCAGATCACTAGGTTATTAGACCTCGGAGTCCAATAGACTGCTTCAATTAGAGTCTTATTCATTATTGTGTTGTGCACCACAACTATTAGTAGGAGGCTATAAGGTATTCTAAGAAATGTTTCACTTCTTCATGATCAAAGTCATGTGATAGATTTAGGTCTCGTATAGCTTATTGCTAACCCCTAACCATTACATTTTAAGACATGTGTCAAGCTACTCGAGATGGTGATATATCAAACGTGGAGGTTCAAAATGCTCTATGGGTAATAGCCAAAGTGGTGACAACACTGGCAACTCAACTAAATCAATAAGTGGGTGCTCCCGAGACTTGTAGTGGTGGGGGGAAAGGTAGTGAGACCAAGAGGGCCAGTGTTCAGGGTATAAATTTCCAAGGGGAGAGATAGAGATGGTGTGGTGCCTTATATTAGGTGCCCAAAATGTGGTAGAGGCCATGATGGCCAATGCTTGAAAGGTACTAATACTTGTTATGGTTGTGAGATGGATCATATGATAAAGGAGTATCCTCATAAGCATAAGAGGTGTAAAAGATGAGATTAGGGGGTGGAAATGCCTAAATACCAAAAGTGTGGAAGAAAACATGGTGGTGTATGTTGGAGGAACAAGGGTGCATGCTTTGGATGTAGGGAAATGGGCTACGAAATTTTAGGCTGCCTATATGCTCAAAAGAAAGGTAAAGATGGTGCGTTGATCAAGTGGCTCAAGAAGGGGATGAAGTGCCTAATGCTACTACTGGTAAGTTGGAGTTTCCTTGGCTTTGTTGTGCATACATTGTTAGGCCTGGTGTGCCACTATTTCATCTATATTGTTTTGGTTGCTAGTAGGGATTCTTGTGTGCCCGAGTTGTTGTTTGGACCTTGGTGTCTATATTTTTGTTGAGTATATGGTTGCTAGGAGGTTCATAGGTGTTGATCCAGGTTTGTATTGTATTAGGTATTGCTTTGTAACTTGTTGGAGTTTGTATGGTGGATTTTGATATCATGCTAGGGATGGAATGGTCATTCACATGTTGTGCCTTCATGGATGGTACGACCCATAGAGTTAGATCCTGAATCCCTAATTATCCTGTCCTTGAGTGGGAGGTTGTCAAATGGTAGCTAGGGAGGTAGGTCTATTTAATGTCTTAAGGTAAATTAGTCTCTAAGAGGTTGCATTTATCATTTTGTGAGATCTAGAGGTGTTGAACCTAAGTTGTTTTGTATATAATATTGGTGGTGGTGGTAGATGAGTCTTTGAATATCCTTTTCGATATTTTGAATTTGGGGTAGTGTCTTTTGGTTTGACTAGTGCACCGGTTATGACTAGAAGTCTTATGGGTAAGATATTTAGTCCCTATCTAATAGTCTTATGGTGGTTTTGGTAATGTTATGATGGTTTGTGTTCCCTAATGAGGTAGTGCGTGTGAGTCTTTTGAGGGTAGTACTACAAAGTTTAAAGAAGAAGGTTGGATGCTAAATAGAAAAAATGGGTATTTTGGATGTAAGAGGTTTCCTTTCTAGGTTGTGTGGTGCAGGGTGATTGTATTAAGATGACCTTAGTAAGATGAAGTTAATTAGAGATTGGCCTAGACCTTTGAACCCAGCGGATACTAGGAGCTTCTTGGGCTTAGCGGGCTATTACCGGAGGTTGTGAATAGGTTATCTTCTATTGGCCCTCTTGTGACTTAGTTGACATTAAGTAAGGCAAATGCTATGACCGATGTTTTGAGTAGGGTGATTTGACAGGTCTAGGAGTTGTTATTCCTCGTGTTATACCTTTGTGCTAATAGGATTCATGTGTGTATCTCGGATGGTTGCGTGAGTCTATAGTAGCTAGAAGGGGTCTATAAGGGTTGCCCTACGTTCTTATTATATAGTGGTCTTGTATTGTGATCTTGGTTGGACTTAGCTTGATGTGTTGGAGGTCTTGGGCTGGTTTGGCTATTTGCATAGCATGCTTTCGATGAGTGCAAGAACCATAAGGTTCTAATATGATGGTTAAGGATGGTCGATCTATTTGGTCAACTACAATGGTTTAATCACTTCTCTAAGGTTTATTTGAGATTCGAATTTTGTTCTCAAGTGTGGAACAGGGTAGGTGATATCCTTAAGTGTCCTTCTGAACTAGGAATAATCATTTTGAATATTGGTGGAGTTGTTTGGTTGGCATATGCATCGGTGGTATTTATGGGTCTCTTGAATAGGGTCTTAAAACCCTATCTTGATATGTTTGTGGTGGTCTCTAGTAATGAGGAATTGATTTTTTTAGAGCTTGTGAATCATTTCGGGGTAGTGTTACAAGTCTTGGATGATGAGGGGATTGTTTGCTAAATATGATAGGTGTGAATGGAAGAAAACAAGAAGGTGGTTAGAACTCTTTAAGGATTATGAATGAGTGTGCATTATTTTTCCCTAGTAAGGCTAATGTTGCCATCGGTGCTCTAGGTAGCCTAGCATGTTTGTTAATGGTGGCAGAGAGGAGACTGGTAGGGTAAATTAGTTGGTTAGATTGGAAGTTAAGCTAACGGAAGTTGAGAATGGTGGTGTAGCATTCTTGATGGTTCCAAATCTTCTTGGGTTAAGAGTTCTAGATTAGGCAAGGCCTGAATTTAGCCTCATTAGAGTTGAAGGTTTGGGTGAGAAGATGTAGAATGGAGGTTGTCTCCTAAGGGGGAGATGGTGGTTATGGTACCAAGTGGGTTAGTGTTTCTAATGTTGACAATTGAGTTGAGGATTGTGAGTCCTTATAAAGTGTAAAGGGAGGTTGGTTAGGTTGCATAAGTTCGGGGTTTGTCCGATTTTTCATGCTTTTAGGTTAAAGGGATGTGTTGGTGACTCTAGTGCTATAGAACTCGTAAGATTGTAGGTGTTGTGGAGGATAAGTTGCCTTAGGAAGAGGTCCCGGTGGAGGTATTGGATGAAAGGGTTGAAGAAGTTGATTCGTAAGGGCGTAGTGTTTGTTAAGGCCCTTTGGAAGAATCGTCAAGTCAAAAGTGTTTCTAGGGGAGCCGAAGCAGGCATGGAAAAGCAATATTCATACCTCCTTCATTCTATTCAAGCTTATGATAACATATTGAACCCCTTCTTGTGATTTCAAGTCTTATGGTTTAGACCTTATGTCATTTGCATGCATCCATGTTCATGTTGACAAGTTCATGACGATTTTTGACACATGTGTTGAGATTTTGGGAAATGATGTTTTAAATGTATTGTTACATTCTTATTGGGGCTGATTTGTTCATGATTACTCTTCTTACGTATGTTGCTTCGACATTCGGGGATGAATGTTCCCAAGGACGAAGATGTTGAAACACCCCACACTTGCCTAGGAATACCCCTATAATCGTAATTCCCTTATATCTCAAATTGGGGATATTAAAATACCCTTCCACATGGCTCGAAAAGACCCTATGATGCATTTTTTTAATATCTCAAAATTCATGCAGAATTTCACAAATTCGACCTCATATTCTTGTTCAGAGGGCAAATTGAATGGGAAAATGAGTAACTACAAGGTATACTTTGTCCGTGCCAAGAAAATATTTTTTTGTGAAATTTCGCAAAAACAATAGTTGTCCGCAATGGGTCTGCAACGCGGACCTCACCTATACTAGTTCAAAAATTTTCAAAATTTGTTCTTTTTACTCCAATGCAATTGGGTAATAACCCTATATGTATATAAACGAAAATCTCTCATTGTCAAGCCGTTTTGAGCCCTAAAAATCAACAAAGACCTCTCAATTCCTCTCTAATCTTCATCAAATTCTACATCCATTCTCAAGGTTTTCAAGAAGTCTTGTTGGAATTCAAGTAAACCAAGTCAAGCCCCAAATCCTCCTCAAGATTCAAGAGTCCCAAAACTCATCCGGATCAAAGGATTTCATTCAAGCTTCAAACCTCTATTTCAAATCTTCTTCAAGAAACTCTCCAAAGTCAAGGTATGTAGGTTTTAGCCATTGGGTTCTTCTACCCATAGTGCCCTAATTTCCTTTTTACTCAATTTGGATGATTTGAAGTTGATTTTACAAGTAGGTTTACTATTATGAACATGTCTATAAATTATGTTAAACCTATGTTAGTATGTGATTGTATTACTACGTTTTGAGCTTTAAATCTTAGATCTATTGTAAGATTTGATAAGAGATTTTGGTGTATATTTCTTGAGTATATTGAAAGGTGTTGATTGATACTTTACAATGGATATTCTTGCAGGATTTCATTTCTAAATTGCATGGTTTTATACCTCCATTACACACCCGCCAAGTGTTTGATAATGTATCCAGTTATGGGTTCTTGAGGAGTTGAAGGTCCAAAGCATGAGATATTTTAAGAATGACTATATGATGATGAAATGAGCTTATGTATACAATATACTCTATGTAAAATGGTGCATTAGATTATACTCGATCCGGGGGGATAAGAGCCCGGGTAACCAAGGTAGGGGTTTGTACTTATCAACCATGTGAGGGGTTTATACTTCGCCACCATAGTTATAAGGTGTGATTATCAACATGTGAGGGGTTTGTATCACTCTACCACCGAGGGCTTTGTACCTTGAATAGCTATCTTAGTCTCTTTTACGGATATGATATCCTATATGAGTATGAGTTACTTAAGCATTGATCATACATGTCATATTGTTATATTATGCCTATTGCTTACCATTATGCATTTTAGAGATGATGCCTATCTATTGTTGCATTGAATCCTACATACTTAGTACATTCAAATGTACTAAGGCGTACTCTTGCCTACATGATATCACCATGTAGGGATCAAAGCCCAAGTTGATCATCCTTCTCCTTTATATGACTAGTTTGATGTTGTTCAAGGTAGTTGGTGAGTCCTCCACTTTAGTGACCTTAGTATATGTTTCTCTTATTATGTATTGAACACTCTTCTTTACTTTCTATTTAAACTATGAGGGTGAGCCAGTTGCTTTGTCTTAGCCCCCGCTCTTATCTATTTAGTAGAGGTATCTTTGGATATGCTATGTATTTATGATATGAGCCTTGACTCTTTGTCCCTTGATTATAATGTTGTGTAAGCTTTCCCCTTAGGTACCTCTACTAAATAGATAAGAGCAGACTCACTTCGGACCAATGATTTGTAATGATAAGTTAAAAGGCTTGTTTGGGTACCCTTCGGACTCCCTATTCATCGTGTCACATCTAGGCCCTAATTTGGGTCATGACAGAGACTTCATGAGGATGTACCCATTGGAGTTCTATGGGTCAAAGGTGGATGAGGACCCATAAAAGTTTATTGATGATATTTATAAGGTATTGGCCATCATGGGTGTTAGATCGAAAGACAAGGCGGAGTTGGCGGCTTACCAACTCAAGGGGTAGCACAAATATGGCTTACTCAATGGAAGAAAGAGAAGGGAATCAATAATGTGGTTCTGTGGGAGGATTTTAAGGCAGCTTTTCTTAGTCGATTCTTCCCTCTTAAGCTTTGGTGTCCAAGATAGTGTTCATAAATTTGAAATAAGGGTCAATAAGTGTAAGGGAGTATGCCCTCAAGTTCAACCAAATCTCTAAATATGCTACTCACTTGGTTGCCGACCCAAGGGCTAGAATGAACAAGTTCATGATGGATGTCTCTGATTTAATAAGTGAAGAATGTCAGTCTACTTTGTTGATTAGTAACATGGATTTGTCCCGCTTGATGACTTATGCTGAACAAATGAAGGAGGAGAAGTTGAGAAAAAGAAGGGTTAATGAGGCCAAGAGGGCTCGATTTAACGGTGGTTCCCAAGATCTAGAGTCTAACGATGCTCCAAGCAAGAAGGTTGCTAATAATGGGGTGTCAAAACCAAAGCCCCAAGGAGATGATGGAGTGACTAGTCTATGCCAAAAATATGGGATGAAACATGGTAGTACATGTTGGAGGAATACAGATGCATGCTTTAGGTATGGTGAAATAGGCCACAAAATCTCGGATTGCCCATATGCTCAAAACAAGAGTAAAGGTGGTGATGTGGATCAAGGGGGTGCTCCAGGATGTGATAGGTTCTATGCTCTCCAAGAGAGGCAAGGAGGGGATAAGGTGCCCGATAATGCTACTGGTAAGTTAGAGGTTTTTCCTTGATTTTATTGTGCATTCTTTGATGGTTTCGGGAGTCGCTATTTCTTTCATTATTCCTTTGTTGCTAGTAAGATTTGGTTAGGTGGATCTATTGGTGCTAGAAAGGCTTATAAGGGTTGCTTCATGTTTTTATTGCATAAAGTCTTCTTTTGTGATCTTGGTTGAATTTGGGTTGATGGATTAGAGGTTATGAGGTGGTTTGGCAACACACACATCATGCTTCCAATGAGTGTAGGACCCGTAAGGTTGTAATATAATGGCGAACGATGAATGATTTATTTGGTCAACTACAATGGGCTATCCACTTCTCTCAGATTGATTTGTGGTTCGGGTTTTGCCCCCAAGTGAGGGTGAGGGTAGGTGATATCCCTAAGTGTCCTTTTGGACTAGGAGTATGCATCTTGAGTAATGATAGATTTGTTTGGTTGACTTATGCACCAGCTATGTTTATGGGTTTCATGAATAAGGTCTCAAAACCCTACCTTGATGAGTTAGAGGTGGCCTCTAGTGGTAAAGCATTGATTTATTAAGAGATTGTGGATCATTTGGGGGTAGTGTTGCAAGTCTTGGTGGGATTAGAGGATGTTGCTAGATATGATAAGTGTGAATTATGGGTAACAAGAAGGTGGTTATAACTCCTTAAGGATTATAATATGAGTGTACATTATTTTTTCGGTAAGGCTAATGTTGATATTGATGCACTAAGTAGGGTATCTATGGGTAGCCTAGCATAGGTCGATGGTGGTGGCAAGAGGTGACAACTTAGGTTGGAAGAGGTTGAATATGGTGGCGTAGTATTCTTGTGGTTCCAAATCTTTTTTGGTTGAGGAGGTCTAATCTAGGCAAGGCCTTGATTCCACCTTAATAGAGTTGGAAGTTTTGGATCAAAGGATGGTGGAGTGGAGGTTGTCTTCCAAAGGGGAGATGGTGATTTATGGTACTAAGTGGACTATGTGTGGCTAAGGCTGACAAATACGTTTATCGTTATGAGTCCTTTTAGAGTGTGAAGGAAGATTGGTAAGGTTGCATACGAATGGGGATTTTCCTAGGCATAGGGATATGGTTCGTCCGGTTCTTCATGCTTCTAGATTGAGGGGATGTGTTGGTGACTGTAGTGCTATAGAACTCTTTGAGGTTGTGGGTGTCATGGAGCATAATTTGACTTAGGAGAAGGTCCTAGTGGAGGTATTGGATAGAATGGTGGAGAATTTGATTATTACGGATGTGGTGTTCGTCAAGGCCTTTTGGAAGAATTGTCAAGTTGAAAGTATCTCTCGGGGAGCCAGAGCAGGAACGGAGAAGCAATATCTGTATCTCTTCATTCTATTCAATCTTATGATAATACGTCAAGTCCTGTATGATTTCAAGTCTCATGTTCAATCCCCAAAGTCATTTGCATGCATTCATGTTTATATTGACAAAGTTCATGATGATTTTACACTTATGATGAGATTTTTTAAATGATGTTTAAGTGCACTGTTGCATCCTTGTGTGGGCTGAAATTATCTTGTTTACTCTCTTGTATACCTTTCTTTGACATTCGGGGACAAATATTCCCAAGGGAGAGATATTCAAATGACCCCAGAAGTGTCCGAAACTATGCCTCAGAAGTGCCCGGAATCGTAATTTCAATATATCTCCAAATTCATGTGTTGTTTTGGAAATCCAACTACATATTCTTATTTAGGGGGAAAATTGAGTGGTATAAGGGTCTAACCCCAATTTTAGAGTGAACGATTCATAATTTCAAATTTTAAAGTGTTAATTTCCAGAATGCTATGCGTGTTGCCGGCACGACGCGCCAGTGCACATTTTTGGGCTAGTCTTCCATGTTCGGTCCAAGACTTTTGAGTCTTGGGCTCATGAAAATGCCTATACTTAGACATATTTCACCTTCATATCATCCAAGACATTCCCCAATACTCACTCAAATACTTAGACAAATATTTTACCCTAAATTCAAGTCCCAAAACTCATTCAGATCTTAAGGTTCTCATTCAAGCTTCAAGTCTCCATCTCCAATCTTCATCAAGGAACTCTCCAAAGTCAAGGTGTGTGGGTTTATTTCATGAGTTCCTTTTACCCATGATGTCCAAGCTTCCTTTTACCTAAAATTGCATGATTTAAAGTTGATTTACTCATAAATCTTACTTATTATGAATTTCACTGCACACTATGTTGGGGTTTATGAAATTGTGACTGTTTTAGCATGTTTTGAGCTATAAAACCAAGATCTATTGTGAGATTTGATGAAGCATTTTGATGTATATTGCTTGAGGGCGTCACTAAGTATCTATTGATGGTTTTACACTGAATTTTCTAGCATGATTCCACTCTTGAATTGCATGGTTTTACACTAGCACTACATATCCACCAAGTGTTTGATAAAATATCCGGTTATGATTTCTTGAGAATTTGAAGATCCAATGCATATTATATGAGTTGAATGACTTTATGATGATGATAGGAATGATTATATGAGTTGTTTTCATGAAACAGTACCTATGGTGTTGCAAGTAGACTGTTGGGTTCCCATGTTTGTTGTGTTCTTGAGAAAATGGTGAAGGCCCTCCCTTGATGCTTGAAATGTAATGGTTTGATGAGCTAGTTCTATGTTTCCTACAGAAAAGATTATGTCATAAGGTATGGACATCCTACTGAAAAGGTCATGCGTAAGGTAGAATGACTAATGGTTCCTACCAAAAATATCACGTCGTAAGTTATGGACACCCTACCAAAAAGGTCATGTCGTAAGGTAGAAAGACTAATGTTTTCCACTAAAAAGATCATATCATAAGGTGTGGATATTCTATCAAAAATACCATGTCATAAGGTAGAATGAATCACGGCTCCTACCCAAAAGGTTATATTGTAAAGTAGGGGATATCTTATACTACCTATCCAAAAGATTGTCATACGGTAGGGGTATTGGTAACACTCTCCAAAAAGGTTACACTATAAGGCTAGTGGGGGCCATTTGGCCCATCTCATGAAGGTTGGTAAAAAGAGATTTGAGTATGTATCCCACATTAAGTTTACACTCCTTGATCATGATTTACAAGCATGTTTTGCTTCAAGCATTGATCATGCATACCATATTGATGTTATACCTATACTTTGCTTATAATTATGCATTTCGATTATATTGCCTATTCCTTATTAGCATTGCATCCTATATACTTAGTACATTCTAATGTACTAATGCATACTCTATGCCTATATGATATTGTCATGAGGGAACCAGTGCTCTATTTGGTCATCATCATCCTCCATGTAGCTAGTAGTATTTATTCAAGTTAGTTGATGAGTCCTCTATTTCGAGGACTATGTCTTTGATCTTATGCTATATATTGAGATTCTCTCTTCCTTTGATGTATGCTTGGTTATAAGGGTGAGCCCAATTGCTTGTCTTGGCCCCCATTAAGTATCTATGTAGTAGAGGTGTTGTTAGAAATGATGTGTAATTATGCTATAAACCTTAACTCTCTTGTCACTTGATTTTTATATTATGGAAGTTCTCCCATAGCGCCTTGCCGTTATTTCTATTCTTTCAATGTTATTTAATTGCTTCCGCAACCAATGATGTGTAATGATATGCTAAGAGGCTTGTTTGGATTTCTTCGGGTTTCCCATTTGCAAGTCATGACTAGGCCCTAGGTTTGAGTCGTGACACCTGCGCTGATGCTCAATAGTGGGGTTGCGTCCCTTGACCAATTTGATCTTGTGGGTACAAATCCCCCAAGAAATGCCCACGATGTCCACTATTGCCCAACCAATGGACTTTACATGTTTCTTGAGCACCTTAACAGAAGCCTTAATTTGTTTTTCATGTAGCCCAACTACAATGACTGCTGGCAAGGTTTTGTTGTCCCTCAAGAAGGTGTATTGCTAGTGCTCTGGTAACTCTTTTAGCTCAATTTTTTGTTGCTCTTCGATAGATGGTTTTGCTGGTTGCATTCCTCAGTTTTTCATGCCTATATCAAGATTGGTCAGGTTCTTGAATGACCACCAGCCCCTATCATTATAGCCACCACCTCATCATAATCATTCCCATCTTCCTCCACATAACTCAAGATAATTTCAGCCATTAAATCAGCTCCTGAGTAAGATAACTCCCCAAGGTCTTACACAGCTTCATCTACCATATTAACAATGGTATTCACAACTCCCCAAGGTCTTACACAGCTTCATCTACCACATTAAGAATGATATTCACATGGAAGTCATTAGGCTTTCTTAGTGCTTTATCAATATTGAAACTTACCTCTCATCTTCCTCCACATAACTTAACATAATTTCAGCCATTGAATCAACTCCTGAGTAAGCTAACTCCCCAAGGTCTTGCACAACCTCATCTACCACATTAAGAATGGTATTCACATGGAAGTCATCAGGCTTCTTAGTGCTTTATCAATATTGAAACTTACCTCTTCAGCATTCACCCTAAATTTTAGACTCCTATTTTTAATATCCACCAAGGCTTGTAGCTAGAAATAGTTGGCCTAAAATAATAAGCACATCAATATTCATGTTGACAATCCAAAATTATGAAATCATCTAGGAATATGAATTTATTTACTCTTACCAAGACATCATACAACATCTTGATCGGTCTTTTGATTGACCGATCAACCATAAGTAGTTTCATGGTTGTTGGGGCCAAAGTATTCACACCAAGTTATTCAAACACCATCAGAGGCATCAGATTTACACTAGCCCCTTAATCATATAGGGCTCTCCCAAAATTACATGCTCCGGTAGTGCATGGTATTGTTAATGCACCCGGATCATCTCTCTTTCTTGCCACCTGTCTAGTTAAATTGGTGCTATAGCTGTGTAGAATCTCAATCATTTCACACTCTAAGGCTCTTTTTTTAGTTACTAATTTCTTCATAAATTGTGCATATTCTAGCAACTTATTGAGAGCCATAGCCAATGGGATATTAATTGCTAAAGAAGTGAAGATGGATAGAAATTTTTGAAACTTAGCTTTGTCACCTTCTCTCTTTTATTGTTGAGTGAACATTGCAGCACCTATGTACAACTTTTGAAGAGTGACTCTCTTTTCAACAATTTCCATTTCATTTCCTGTTAATCTATCTCCATGTTCAATGTCACAAAAACTCTCTAACTTATCAAGAATGTTGTTACTTTCATTTACCTTTCCTTTATTGCTTCTTCTACATTCCTTATTTTCCCCAAATAAAGGGCTATCGGACTATGCAAGATTCATAAGGATTGCTAATTTCTATGGTGATGGCCATGCATATTTGGTCATTGTCTCTTGTTGGGTTGTGTGTATGGGCTGAGAGAGTCGATACACGAGCTTCCAAACTAATATTGTTTGGCTCAATTTGAAGAATTTCAACTTTATCTCACTTAGCACATTGTCTGAAGCTTCCACTTTGTTCAAAATTAAAGCAAGCATCTTATTAAGTTGTGATTTGTCCAACTTGACACATTGTTGAGATGAATTGAATCTCTCATGTCTCTCATCATTATATTGCAAAGATTTTCTCATTCTTTGGCCATCATTCCAATCAATTCCGAAGTTCTGACCTTGGTGCTGGGGTGACCATTGAAAGGTCAACCGAGAACCCAAAATACTTGATTCCTAATAAAGCACACTTCTTCCTCATGATCATTCCCACTCAGGTCACGCTCATAAGGCAAAAGGCTTGCAGCTTGCACAACATTAAGTTGTTGTACTTTGGTCACATATTGTGTTATAAAATTCAGTTGTTTCACTATTCTTCTTATGATCTCATCTCGCTCTTTCTCTTTAGTCAATTGATCTTTAGATATTCCCTCTTTTGTAAATGAAGCGTAATCCTTATGAGTGTGCCATGCGTTTCATATTTTAGTTACTTCATCGAGGAACTCTATAGCCACTGCAATTGTTTGCTTCATTAGTCCACATCAAACGAGCTGATCCATAATACTCTTGTTGACGACACTCAAGCTTACATATATTACAGCAATAAATAATTAGGAATCCCATGAGTTGGGCATTAAAGTAGAAGCTTCCAAAATCTCTGCCAAGCCTCATGCAATGGTTCGTCATCAATTTGTCCAAAATTTTTATATTCCTCCTCAGCTTGATCATTCTTGAAGGTGGAAAGAATCCCTCAAGGAATTTATTTTATAATTCTTCCCATGATGCAATTGATCCACGCGAAGCTCGGCAAACCACTTTCCGGCTCTGCTATTATGGAAAAAGGGAAAAGCCTCAGTCTAATAGCCTCTTGTGTGACACCCCCAATACTTGAATGGTGAACACACATCAATGAAGTTTTGAGGGTGTTCATAGGGGTCTTCACATGTTTGTCCTCCAAATAATCCCCTAAGCCAAAGTAATTGCAGCAATGTATCAGTGACTTTGAATTTGACATTTGCATCTATCGAAGGCAACAAGTTTGCCCGGCACTGTTCACTTGGTCCCATTTGATATTTTAGAGGTCATTTATATCTACAATGATTTCACCTTTGACGCTACGCTCATCATCCATTTTTGCACCTATTCTTTAATAACAAAAACAACAAGAAAATAATAAAATTAACTCTAACTACAAGAATAAAGCTCAACAAACACTTTTGATATATACACGCCGATTCTTCGGCAATAACGCTATTTTTTATGTTACTCGACCTCGCTACTCAAAGAAAGCAGGGGCAGTCGTCATCAGCATAATAACTCAATTGAGAGTTTGGGATCGATCCCACAGAGAATCGTTGTTCAAGGTAGAAGTGACTTGTTAGACTAAGTAATTATAGGATCTGAAGGTTATAATATTCAAAGGTAATGATTGGACTAAACAAATTCTAATTAATAATTTGAACAACAATTAAGAAAAGATGTTAGGGATGTGCAAATATGAGAATTGATCTACCAATTGGGTCTAAATATTTGACTAAATGAGTTGATATTGAGTGAATAGGCTAGGTTGCTTGTAACCTATGTTCAGCTATGATACACGAGTGTTTCACATGAATCAACTATGAAATCATGCGCGGATCACCGAGGACACGCTTGGCCTAAAAAGTTTCAGCAAAACCCCTAATACCTTGCCATTGAATCCATGGTTGTGGACTTCAACTAAAACCCCAAGAGGTTTCCAGCCATTATATCCATTCCACACTCTAATCTTTTCGACTAAAGCAACAATCCGATATCTAGAGTAAACACCAAATTTGCAACCTTGAATTTATGTATTAAATATAGGAATAGATATAAATTCACTCAAATAAGCTACAGATAAGTCAAAATATCAAAGAGCCAATAGATAAATCAAAAATCCATGTTAATAGCACAACTCCAACGTGGAGATTTTAGCTACACATGCTAAAAATTGAAGATTTAATTCCAAATATAGCAACAACAGTCATGAGTAACAAGATTAAATAGAAATTAGTTGATTATCACAGGTCAATCTACTCCAATTTGCTTCCCAAAAGCTTCAAAATCCTAACTCCCCTTTGTACTCAAAGAGAAAGTCCTATTACTACTCTCTAGAAGATGAATTGTTCTGATATGCTATGAACTGGTATGTACAATGTCATTTCTAGAATTGTTTATATACTCCACACAAATGTGTGAAAGTTTGTGCTATGAAATGTCATTCGACGGTCAAGATCGATCATTGTCGAGCACTCAAGCGATCGAATGTGCACTTGACCGTTTTTCTTTGTATCTTCATAAGGCTTCCTCTTCTACAACATTAGGCGATGACTCTCCATTCCATGGATGCAATTCGGCGATACGCTAAAGTATCCATCACATCGCCTTTTTGTTCGTGTTTTGGGGCTTTGAGCGCTGCAACTTTAGGCGATCTCTTTTGCAATTTGGGGTGCTCCGAACATGCTTTGCGATATCGAATCTAACCGTCTTTTTGACTTGATCTGGAACCTTGATTGTTGAAATAGTAGTTGATCTCTCTGAGTGTTCGGTGGATCACCGAGTGTGTCAGCGATACCATTTTTCTCTATCTTCTTGCACTTTTGCTCCCTTTCTAAGATTTTATCAAGTACTCTCCATTTGTGCATTTTTAATCCTATTTCCTGTCATAGCACATGCATATTTGTTAGAAGTTGAAAATAATAACACAATAAGGCAATGTTTCTTTGCAAGCTAGCCCCAAAATAAGTCCTAAATGTGGACTCATCAATCAATTGAGAATTGTAGAATATTGAGTCTATGGACTTTTTCATATGAAAGTGCGTAGACTTGTATCAGAATTGTGAGAAGAGAGATTGTTTATATAAATAGAGAGAGCGCATTGTAAGAAGGCAATACGAATCAATTACCTGATTTAAGTTGCCATAAATAAGACAAACTAAATCAATCAGCTTGACTTGGTCAAACAAACTCTACTAACAATAAACAAAATTTAGGGAAAGAGGGCAATTAGTAAATTATGAGAAAATTAGAAATTAGAATTCAAGAAAACACATTACCTAAAACCAAATCAATTAACTTCACCCTAAATCAGTAAATCAAATATTCAATCAATATTTTACCAAAATCAACTAAATCAAATATTCAATCG
Organism: Solanum sejunctum; assembly: GCA_025642045.1. NCBI lineage: Eukaryota > Viridiplantae > Streptophyta > Magnoliopsida > Solanales > Solanaceae > Solanum > Solanum sejunctum. The sequence goes on along the minus strand of JAOTQJ010182042.1, from coordinate 19,039 downwards.
GTATTTTACCAAAATCAACTAAGTAAAACACTGATTTAAGGGAAAAAGAAATCAACAGAAGATTCTTTGTATAAAATCATGCTAGGATTCTTACAAAATCAACCAAATAAATACAACAAACAATAGTTCAATTTATTGGAACCAATTCTAACGAGAATCACCGAAAAAAGGAAAAATATTGATCACAACATAATAGATGAAACACAATTTATATGAGAATTAGAATTCTACTTATTCCAGCATACTTAACAATCCATCACAGTATAAAAATATTGTTCATAACATAAATTGGGCAAGAATTTGAATTAAGGTAGGAATCAACTAGTAGTAATAATCAAGCGACCAAATTGTCAAAATTTTACGCCTAAGGTCCGTCAAATTGTCGAGTAAGGCAATCAACAACACTAAATTAATGTAATTTTAAGGACGAATTAATCAGGATAGTAAAAAACAATCAGTTCCCCACAATATCTATTAAAAGATTCGAAGTTCACAAAAAAAATTTAGGAAGACAATAATCACAGACCCATGTCAGAAGCATACCTGGGATAGATTTATAACGATCTGTTTTTGACTAATTTGAGGTTTCAAAATTCTTAAAGAGTAGCTTAACCTCAATGACCCTTTGACTTATTCATGAAGGCGTTGTTGCTGGCCATCAAAGTCGAAGCGGCGGTTCACCGGTGGTAGAGAAACGGACAGGCTGAAGGGAAAAGGATTTTTCGTCGGGTTTGGCGAGGAAAGAAAAGACGAGGGGAAGGGGCTGTTTTGACGAGGCTAGACGGAAAATGTGTTTGCATGGTAGAGGAGATGGCTGCGGCGAAAGAGAGGGTTGTCAGATCTAGTAGTCATTCGCGCGAAAAGACAAAGAGTGGAAGGTCTTTTGGTTGTCCGGCGAGGCTCTATGGGTTTTGGGATTTTTGATGAGGAAGTAGGGTGTCATTGGATTTTCTCCAGAGCGGCGATGGAGGAAATGAGAGAGAGAGGGGGGGCATGGTGGTTGTTTTCGTCAGATACAGTGAGGGTGAAAGTGGTTTAGTCGAAGATTCAAAGAGGGAAGAGGGATTAGTTGGTACGGCAGTCATGGAGGACGACGGGGCGTCGCCACAGGGTGGTGTGGTGAGGCAGCCATGACTCTCTCCGATGATGGAGGAGAGAAAATGACAAATGAGTTTTGAGTTTGGGTATTAGGTGTTTGTGTTGATTTAGAAAAACAAAATGGAGAAAAATTCCTACCATTGGATGACAATAAATGAATGAATCATATTACAATAATAATATACTTAGTATAATTTTATAAGTGGGGTCTGGAAAAGGTAGAATGTACGCAGACCTTATCACTATCATAGAAGTAGAGAGACTGTTTCCTGAAAACCCTTATCTCAAAACCCATAAGTAAGAACGAACTAGATATGACAAAAAGAGGGAAGGGAACAGAAAAATAGCAACTAATAATGACAGTATGTAAATAAGGTAATTAACACATAATATAACAAGTAATGCGAATACATGGCAAAAAAACACCTAACTCTACCATTAGCCTGCTACTCTAATTCGCGACCTCCACTTTTCTCTATCTAAGGCCATGTCCTCAGTAAGATCAAGTTCCGTCAGATCTTGTCTAATCACCTCCCCCCAGTACTTTTTCAGTCTACCTCTACCCCTCCAAGTATCTCCCAAAAACAGTCTCTCGCACCTCTTAACAGGATCTCGGTACTTCTTCTCTGCACATGTCCAAAGCATCGCAGTCTCGCTTCCCTTATCTTTTTAGCCACTGGGGTCACCTCTAGCTTTTCCCGGATGGTCTCATTCATAACCTTGTCACTTCTAGTGTGACCATATATCCATCTCAGCATTCTCATTTCTGCGACATGCATCTTCTGAACATGTACCTTCTTAATTGGCCAACAATCTACTCCATACAACAACGATGGTCTAACCACCATTCTGTAAAATTTACCTTTGAGTTTCAGTGGTATCTTCTTGTCACACAATACTCCAGAGGCAAACCTCCATTTAGTCCATGTTGCCCCAACGATGTGTGATATCATCGTCGATAGCTCCACTACTCTGGATGATGGACCCCAAATACTTAAAGTTTTCTCTCTTGGGGATAGGTTGAGTGGCAAACCTCACATCAGAGTTTGCCTCATCCCTTTCAACACTGAATTTGCACTCCAAATATTCAGTTTTGGTCTTGCTCGATTTGAAACCTTTGGACTCCAAGGCGTGTCTTCAGGCCTCCAACCTATCATTAACTTTAGTTCGAGTCTCATCAATCAGTATTATGTCATCTGCAAAAAGCATACACCATGGTACCTCCTCCTGGATAGAAAGCATCAGCTCATCCATCACCAAGGCAAACAAGAAAGGGCTCAACACAGATCCTTGGTGGAGTCCTATCTCAACAGGAAAATACTCAGAGTCTCCTCTCACCGTTCTCACCCAAGTTTTGGTTCCATCATACATGTCCTTAATTGCCCTAATATAAGCCACTGGGACACCTTTCACCTCTAGACACCTCCATAAGACATCCCTTGGGACTTTGTCGTAAGCCTTCTCGAGATCAATGAACACCATATAAAGATCCTTTCTTCTTTCCCTATATTTCTCTACTAACCTCTGAATAAGATGAATTGCTTCAGCAGTCGACCGCCCTGGCATGAATCCAAATTGATTCTCCAAGATAGATACTACTTTTCGCACCCTCATCTCCACTACTCTCTCCAGACCTTTATAGTGTGGCTTAACAACTAGATATCCCTATAACTGTTACAGCTTTGAATATCTCCCTTGTTCTTGTACAATGGAACCATTGTACTCCTCCTCCATTCATCAGACATCTTGGCAGTCTTCATAATAGCATCGAACAGTCTAGTCAACCACTCAGTGCCATCCTTGACCATGTTTTTTAGCATTAATTTGTTAACATTAATAACTAAAATTCCAAAGACACACTTAACTTTTACTTGGTCCTATTACTCCCCTCAACTTATTTTTTTTATAATTTAATGTCCATTCTTTGCTTACGTGGCATGTGAGGTTCGCACGTGTACTACACATAATATAATTTAGCTGGTTAAGCGTGTTAAGTAGAGAAATAAAGTGCATTTAATTATGAAAAAAATAAGTTCAGAAAGGTAATAAGACCAAGTTAAAATTTAAGTGTGATTTTAAAATTTTAATTATAATTTAAAAGGATATTTATGCATTTTCCCCATAATTTAACGAAATTGAAGAATAAAAATTATATTAAGAGTTATGGTACAACTCATATAACTTACAAAGAACACGTGCAAGTTTTTTTTACTCCAATAAAACTTATAACAATTTATCTAAGTAGGAAAATGAAAATATAATAATTAACAATTCGATACATAATATGCAGATTCCTATTTAAATACCAAAAATAACTTAGTAATCAACATGGTAGCTAAAATTAATAAGTCGTTAAACTTAAATCAACGACTCATTAATTAAACAATTAATTAAATGCTTCTAGAACCTAATTTGTCCTTATTAAGAAAATTTTGAGCCAGCAAGTTGTAAACAACTTTTTTATTCATTTTTCAAAAAGAACAGAAATATTATGTCTTTTAAGTTTGTGTATTAAATTAAATAAATAGATGAAAGCTGTATAAAGGAGCTTCCAAAATAGTTTATTGTCCCATTACTTTCATATAAATCAAAGTCATGTGATCTCACAAAAATAACTTTAACTAAATGAAATGAATAATTTTATTTTTTGCTAAATATATATAGATAAAGAGAGGGGAATACATATCAAACAACTCTCATCTACCCATCATAAAAGCACATGACAAATACTTTTCAGTTTCAGAATCGTTATTCTTTAGATGTGCATTGAGTAAATTTATTTTTATGCAATAGCTCATAAAATATATAAGAGATACGAATTGCATTAGACAAGTTCAATACAATTAGCTTTGTCCGAGAAGATTGTCACTCATGTGAAAAATCACTCATCCATTCAACCCAATCAACCATTATAGATCATAAAATAAAAGTTATTCTTGTCAAAACTCAAAATTTAACATAACATAATTTAAAATAAATAATTTTATATGTACTATCATCAATCGACTTAAATTTTCAAATGTAATAATATAAAGTTTTTAAGAGACGTATCTCAATTTCATTATATATAATGCCTTATAAGGCAAATTCAAATATATCAAAAAACAATTAAATGAAGTTGTAAATAAGCCAAAAAATCTAAAATTTGCTTACGTATTTCAAAGTTATGTAAACTGAAAAAAAAAGGAAACAAAAGTTGTGCAAAGTGTTTCATTATACTTATTTCTTTTTACTTGTCACAGATTTTTTTTTTTTTGAGATCTAAATGATATAAATTTTGAGATTTGACTAATATTATAAGATGATTGTTTCATCCTTATATGGAGGTGAAATTTTTTTTACAATTTTGTGTTAATCTTTATTTAGCTTTTTGATGTCTAAATTTTTACTTTAAAATATTAAATTAACATCATATAATTTAATTTTGAAAATTAATCAAATAGACTCTCAAAAATCATAACATGATAATTAAAAAAAATAGCAAAATTAGTATTTGTCAAAGCGGATAATATTACTAGTGAATTTTGTTAATATAATTGTACGGTATATATTAGCGTTAATTCACGTTTAATTCTGGGCATAGTAAACAAATATCAATGTCCTTATATACTAGAGGTGTTGGCAGTATCAAAAACAGGGAGAAATATTGGATGTGTAATGAAACTTAAATATTATGACCTATTTTTTAGCGTTCGATATCAACTTAAAATCTCAATTAATTTAGATTAAAATTTCTTATGCCTAAACCTTAAAATAAAACTTCTAATAAATAAAAAATCTTATTCATTCTACGATAATCTTGTTAATGTTGATGAATTGATTTACAATACATTTTTGTGAAAGAGTTGTCGGTAAAGCAGTAGCATCCCCTGTACTTTATTTATATTT
>JAOTQJ010182042.1:0-13953 GCA_025642045.1 Solanum sejunctum | reverse complement strand
ATGAATTGATTTACAATACATTTTTGTGAAAGAGTTGTCGGTAAAGCAGTAGCATCCCCTGTACTTTATTTATATTTATATTTATATTTAGATAGATAAAAATATTTTTAAAAGAAATATATAAGGAGTAATTGATTTGCATTAAAAGAGAAGCAGAATGCAGCTCATATTTCCATTTTCTTTCACTATCAAATTTTCACTCACATGGCCATTTCTGAAAACGACTGAACAAAGGCAGTCGGTGTTCTACGGAAACTACCTAAGTAATAGTAAGTTAGGAGGTCACAATTCGATTTGGATCGATTTTAGTTGATTCAAATTGAATTCGTAGAATATAATATGATTTTTTGAAGGTACAAAAAATAGATATTTAGTATGTCTTTCTAAAATTTAGTACAGTAATATCTTTAATATTTTTACTTAGAAAAAATCTAGATTAGATATTTGAGAAAGATGAATTATAGAGTAATCTAGATATAATATCTCTTTAGTTGAATTTTTCGATCTTAGCTAAGAGCTAGTAGAAAATTTTCTCAATTATATTTTTCTTTTGATATTTTTTACAAATTCATATTTCCTTTGATATTTTTTTAATTTAAATCAAAACCTTGCTCACTAAATATTATCAATTTTAAAAATTTAATACCAACCAAATTAAACTAATTCAAAAATTTGGATCAAATTTAACTCAACCACGAATATCCAAAAATAAGTAAAGCTGCAGATTTTGATTTTGTAGACTCACGTCGACTTCGTTGTCTCTTGGCCATCTGTGCTTAATTTTTACACTAACTTTGGGGAAAAAACACTATCACATGAGTTGTATATTATAAGGATATTTTTTATTTTATATACTTATTAAGAAATTATTAATATATTATTAAATTTTATTATTTTACTTTTCACTTATAATATTGTATAAAAACAACTATTAATATATTAACTAATGATGAGATAAAATGAGAAAAGATAATTAATTTTATCTCAATTTAGTAACTGCACATATAATATAAGATAAATATTGTAGATGTCTTTATAATATGAGGAGGTAGTATGACACATTTAATTTTCAATAGTTATTACTCTCTCCATTTAAAAAAAAATGACATACTTTGACATGGTATAGAATTTATGAAATAAAAAATATTTTTTAATTTTGTGATTCTATTTTAAAATTATGTCAAATACATTAAAACATTCTTTTATTTTATAATATAAATATATTACGAAAAAAAACTGAAATCAAAATATTGTCAAAAAAGAAAGTCCTATTCTTTTCATATTTCTAGTATGATTTTATAGATAGAGTTCAAAAATATTAAAAACTACTATAATTAACTTCTATTTTAAGTAAAATAAAAAAATATTTTTAATAAACCTTACAATTCAAAGAAAGCATGTAAATAAGCAGTCTTAAAATATTCTTAAAGTGTCATATTAACCACATCATCGCAAAAACCATGTATTTTCATCTTTCTTTATATTAGAGACTATCCAAAATATTCCAACACAGTACAACAAGACAAAAAAGACTGAAAAAATAGTTTATTTCCTTATTCATGAAGCAAGTGATCATTGAAGTAAAAAAAACTTAACTTACTCTCTATGTGTATCCTCCCTCCGTCTACTTTGTTTGATATAATTTGATTAGATACGAAATTTAATTTTAAGTATATTTTATAAAATATATATCTTTATTTTGTTACATAGAAATTAAAAAAAATAACATCAAATAAAATAGAATGAAGAACTTAATATCGAACATAGTATTTTTATAATTATATGTATCAAGCACAAAATTAAAAGTACCAACATCGTGACTCATAGGAATTGGCCCCTTTTTGAATGTTAATAAATCATGTTTTTTCTATTTCCTTACTAAAGATTAAAATATGTTTTAAAAAAAAAGTTCATAAAAGATATTTATTTATACCAAACACACTAAAATGGTCATTTTTTAAAAAAATATGATGTACTTATTCAAAAAAGTGAAGGTTTTAAAAAGGTTAGTATTTTTTTCATTTCATTTTTACTTATTCATTATATTAAAAATAGATTTTCAATAGTACTTGTTAGAATAACATTTCGGATTACTAGCTTCTGTTCATAGTTTTGCTACAGATGACATACAAGGAATTCTTTTATAGCGGTTCTTCCTTTTAATGATCGGCATATTTGTGATTCTTTTCTCCTAGATGAAGTAGCAGGCATCGATCCATAAAACGTATAAAAAGGAGATGATTATGGCGTAACAAATAAAGATGAACAGGGGGAGTATTATATTCAAAGAGTGATTAGTCAAATTATTTCTAATATATAGTATTTCTTATTTCCTATATCAAGTCAATAAGAGATAACTATTGTTGAATTGTGGTATTAAATTACATTGTGTTTGTTCACTTTGATATTGAGTGAATGGACACATTATTAGCAAAAAGTTTTAATTAACATATTATTATACTTTCTTAAATAATTGTAGACCATGGGGTCTGGATTTTGGACTTTTGAAGTGAATTATAGGCCCACCAATTATTTTATCCTTGAATCGAAACTAAGGCAAAAACAATCAGGCTTATCACTTAAGCTCTACTCAATTTATTCCAAAATGAAAAAACAAATGAAAAAGACATTAATGAAATTAAAGGACTTTTTTTATTAGGTGAATAAGCATAATTTATTCTCTTTTTTGTTTAAAGATTTAGATCCTCAATTTAGCACCGTTAATATATAAGGTGACACGTAAATCAATGACTCTATTTGCTAGGGGAGATGAATATTGAGACTTTTTGTGCGCTTTAAAAAAGGTTTTGAAATAAAGTTGAGAATCTCAACCTAACATCATATAAGGTGAATAGGTGTTTAGTAAATGTGTGATAAATGTGAATTTTGTGAAAAGAAAATTTCCTTAGTGAATGTGAAATTTAATCTGATCGTACATTACTCGTAACCTTATGATTAAATATGTGTGTCAACTCAGTTTAACTAAATATTTACAATTATAAAACACATTAATTATTTTACGTGTACTCATATGCATCTTCAAAACTATGAATAATAGTAATTAAACTAGTTTATAGCACGTAAAATGGCAAAAGTACAAAAATTGAAACGCATGCTATCGCCGTAACCATTCTATCGAGCCGTACATTTAATATTTACTGTTGAGTATTCGTTTCTAAACTAAACCTATATAATTTTCTCACAAACCAAAAAAAAAAATACATTGTTGCAATTTTTTGTAAAAAAAATTCTAATTAAATACTTAGGAGTGCTCACATTTGCTACTTGCCAACCAGACATGTTACAAATTTGGTTGGTGTACCAATTATCCTGCCTTCCTTTTATTTAGTTGGAGGAATTTAACGGGGCCTAAAATTAAATATGGAATAACTGAAAAGGAACAAATATATAGCAATTAATTTCCCTTGACCATAAGAAACAGCAATATGATGTACTAACTAATAATTAATAATGTCAAAAAAAAAATTTAAACATGTCTAAAATTTTATACCACTAATTAAAGCAGACAAATTTGTACTCGACAGAATTTTGCATTATTTTATTGAAAGAGAAATCACATCTACTCTGTTTTTTTGGTCGGTCTGATTAATATGGAATCTTTTATGATGGCTATTTCATTAATATAGTAAACTAATAATCAAAGCAGTTTATTATTATTACTATAATAATAACTTAAGGTAATATTAATGGCAACTAGTTGTATTTATGTTGTCACAATCTAATGGAATAATTAACGAAAAAGGGTAGTAATTGGCTTCTTTGTTCACAATCGGTGTTTCTCTTCTTTTTTTTTTTTCCAATTATACTCTTGCTTAAATTTAGTTTTAATTTATCTTTTATTATTTATTAAATTTTATCTTAATATATCTATTGCTTTTGTATTACTTATTTCCCTTCGCATCAACTTTTTAAACTCTGTTTTCCTTCTCATATTTTTTCTTTCAAGTTTTATTCTATTTTTTTACGTTCATTTTTTTAAAAAAGTTCCTACTTTTTTTTATTTTCTTGTATTGTTTGTATGTATTGAAAATATATTAGCTTGTATGATTCTTTACGTGATTCTATCTATTTATTTTTAAAGCATATCTTATTAAAAAATATTAATAAATTTAATCTATGTAATAATTAAGAATATTTTTATAAATTTATAAATTACGATACAGTACCATACAATATTATAAAGTATTATACATTATAAGTTAGGGTGGGGTGCGTTGAGAAAAATGTTTTTCAATGCCAAGTAAATACAATATTTCTATAATTGACTTAATAATTTGTAGCAATTAGGTTAAATATATCTAACAAAAAAGTTTTTCTTTTATTCTTCCCTAGCTTCAATTTAAAAATAAAATCAACCATAACAGTGTCCTTTGCAACCTTTTCTTTTTGCAGTCAACTATACTGTTCATAAAAATAGTTTGTGTTTTGAATGTTGAATAGCATGGCAATTATTTGCTCTGATCATTAATTGAGCTTCTGGAACATCAAATAATTTCCTATATGAAATTTAGTCAAAAAGAGCAGCATTTACTAAGTCTGTCCAAGAGGGCCATAACACAATATTGATACCTGCACTCAAATTTATTCACGAACAAAAGTCAACATGCCTTCTTCCTACCTATTTATTTGCCTTCAAATCCATCGTTTTCACGTAACATTATATCAAACATATTATTATTATTATATTTATTACGATAAAGATATATGAATTATAGTGACAAAATATGCAAATCCAAAGACAAAAGGAAACATTTACAAGCACAGATTTATTAAAGTAATTAACTCTGATACTATATATGAAAAAATTAAATAAGACTTAGACGAATAAAATACCAAAAAGTTGGACAATGAGTTGCTACTCTTTTTGAAACTCTTTTGTGTTTTTAATAGTGTCACTGGATGTAGATTAATCCCATTTAGTATGTACACACCAGTTTTATTTTGAAGGATTTTCGTATATAACTACTCAAAAATATTAAAAATATATTTTAAAGTAATTATATTTTGTAATCATAATTATAGTAGCGTTTGTATAATTCATGCGTCATTTGCTTATGTTTGTATGATTCGTTATACAAATCGCAATTTTTATATAGTATTTGTATATTTCACTATACAACTCACAATATTTTTATATTTCACTATTCAATTTAATTCGCGCACAAATTTAGTATAATTGTGCACAGTGTTTGTATAAATCACGTGAATTATACAAAACTCAAATTTATAATTACAACTGGATATTTGCCGTGAGCCATAATCAATTTAAACTACAAGGGGTCGTTTGGTGTGAAGGAAAAGTGTAAACAATCCCGGGATAAAAATATAGTGGTCTTTCAACCAATATTTGGTTGGCAAATCCGGGATAACTTATCCCGTGACTAATAAATAGTATCGGGATAAGTTATCCATCCTCTTGGGTCATATACTAATCCAGGGATAAAAAAACTCTTGTATACCTCACTTTGTATATTTATATTTTTTTAATATAATATATAATAATATTCATAATCTTCCCTCCTTATTTTTATGATACAAAGTATTATTTTTACATTGAAAAAGTTTACTATATAATATAACTTTTATTGAATAATTCTTATATTTTTTTAATATTTTAATTTTTCATAATTTTTTTTTCAATTTAACAAACTTTAAAGTGTGAGCTTTATTTTTAAATTAAATAAGATAAAATTTTTATTCGAACTGCATATAGTATTATCATGGAAATGCACATATTATAACATTTAAGCTAAATAAAATAAAATATTTATTTTAAAAATAAATATTGAATGACTAAAGCTAGTAAGAAAATAATTTTTTTAAAAAAAACTAATAAAGTGAAGGGTATTTTTATAAACAAACAATATATTCTTAAAATTTATACAACAAACCAAACACTCAATAACAAATAATCTTACCATAAGTTATCTCATCATTACTAATTCCAATATAACTTATCCTTTCTATTCAAACCAAATGACCCTTAACTATTTTAGCAGATTATTTCATATTAAGTTAATTGTTAGAAAATTTTTTATGTTTTAAAATAAGTAAATTGTTCACTTTTCAAAGGATGTGTTGAAAATTTTTTCAATTTTATCCTTCATTAAGTTTTTAAGGTTGAGTTTTATATAAGAAATAAATAAAATATTAAATAAGTGTATAAATTTTTTTTTTTAAAAAAAATATAATTAAATTTTATATTTATTTTTTTCTTAATATATATAAAATGATCTAATAATTCACGGTATATATTTACTTATCCCTTCCTTATTTTTATTACTCCAATAAAAAGGCTAACTGGCTGCTGATGATCCAACTATGCTTTTTAGACTCTACACTTAACAAAGTCAACAAATTAAAAGTTAAAAATCCACTATATAAATGTTGCTGAAAAGTGGAACAGGTAATCATAATTTCATTAAACAAACCTACAGTAACTTCTTTTAAATGGACCACAAAGCCATTATTTATCTTTCCAATTGGATAAAATTGTGGATTTCAAGAAACCTTAAATAATTAATGATTTAATTCCTAAGCAACTAAAATAATTACAATGATAGGACACGAACAACAATTATTCTGTTTGAAAATAAGTCAAGTGCCAGCAGACTCACCACTAAAGAGCCCAGTGGGCTTAGACCATAAAACATGAGTGTTTGACTGGTTAACTTAATTGTCCTTTATAAATTTCTGCAATTAAAATAATCATAAACTGATAAAGAATGTGGCGTAATTGATTCAACTTCATTTGCATCTACATACATCATACTCCTTAAATTCGATCCTTTACGTAAAATATCTAAAATATTTTATATGTTGAATTATCCTTATATATATGACCTGACAGTTTACACATAGAATTAAACTTTTAAATTTTAACTGAAATATTATTCGTTTTGTCGATGCTCGTTTAGCTAAATGGAGAGTAATGGATAGGAATATAAACATCTCCCTTTTCGTTTCTTTTGGTTGGTGTGGACACTGGCAGATTTTATAGAGTCCCCTTTGATTTAGTAGCTTCATTCATTTTGTCAATAATAGTAATACATAACTACTGCATATTTTCTTTATTTTATTTTATATGACTTTGTGTGAATGACATGCATTTTAAATAAAAAATAAGTGAGATCGTGGATTATATAATCTTAAAGCTAAAATATATATATGTATTGAATCTTGTAGTTTTTAAATACATCATGTGAAAATTTAAACTTAAAAATCTAATACTAAATATCTAAAAAAGTAATATTTTTAAGAGAATAAAATTGAGGGAGTTAAATACTCCTTCTGATTTCATATTAACTGGATTTGCAATGCAGTGCACATATATTAAGAAAAATATTCAAGGACAAAGTTTACATTATACTTTCCACTATTATCCTTTGTAAAATCATAAATATATAATGTAATTTATTTTCTAGAAAATGTAAAAGTTCAATAAATAAAAGGGCAAATATGAAAAAAGTTTCAAACATTCATCTTAAACTTTGAAAAATTTAACTATTTTGAACATAGAAATTTTTAAAAAAAATTTAATTAATTTGAGACGAAGAGAGTAATATTTAGGGTAACATCATGGTTGTTTATTTGTTGCGGTTTTTGAGACATAAAAATCATTCAGTTTTACCCAAGTACCATACAAATTCACTAAACTATGTTATGTGTGACGAAAAGAAGTCATTCAAGTTTGGCTAAATATCACGAGAAGTCGCTGAAAATAACTTTTAAATAAACGAATACTTTGTTTAGATTTGTTGGAAGGATATATATTTGAAAAATTACGTGGAATAAGTAAATATGTATTAGTTAATTAACTAATATAGTATTAGTTACGATTTGACTTTATATAAGTTGCATATTTGTAGAGTAATGTACAAACAATATAAATTGTATCGAATTATACAAACACTGTGAATAATATAACTAATTAAATAAATGTTGTGCACGTATTGGATAGCAAAATATGCATACACTACGACTTGTACAACGAATTATTCAAACGTGCGTGAATTGTACAATAAACTATACAAATACTGCTATGGTTATAGTTATAAAGTGTAATTACCTAAACTGATCCTATTTCGACTTATTAAGTTTTAGCACAAAACTATTTATCAAAATTCTTCAAAATATTTTGTTACAAGCATGGCCACAATTTGCATAGTCTGACCCAGTGTTGCTTGTAGAATCCAATCACGAAAAGCCCATATATATCTCATGGGCCTAGACTTATTTCTTATCATCCAAATGGTCCGTTGGCCCATTACTGAGGGGAAATCACTGGACTGGGCTCAATTTACGCTACAAACTCTATGTTTTATGTGTATGGGCTGGGCTGGGGATCAAGTATACACAAATAGACACTTATTGATTAGCTATTTAAGAAAAAGTCACAATTATAAAGCATTTAATGGTGAACTGCTTCATAAACAAATTAAGATCTACTTAATTGAAATTGAAAATTGAAAATATGAAGTTTCATACTTCAGTCCTTCAAGTCTTAAGTCGAAATTTCAAAGTATTTAAATAAAATTAAAACTACTTTTAAATATTTATTTTAAATCAAAATAACAAGAATAAATCAAAAATCACAAGTTAAAAATTCTTAACCAAAAACAAGAAGTCAATCCAAAAGTGCTCTAAATTCCTATGGTTTTCCAATTATCTTTTGTGCATATTAAATGATGTTTTGATTGTTTTCCACCAAAGAGTGCTATATTTTCAAATTGGTCACTTGTGACAAAAATTAGCTTTAATCTTTTACACTAAATATCTTATCTTGAATTGTCATTTTTATAAGCAGAAATGAGCGTCTGACATATTTTACATACTAAAGTGATACTCCTAGTAAATTGTTGTGACTTTATAAGAAAAAAAAAACATCATTTGGACAATGGAAAAGATATGAAGTTAACCATTAATTTTTGTTAATTCACTATATTAAAAAAAATTATAGTTTTATTTATCTGCTTAAGTAAATCAAGAAATAAAAAATTTAAATTTATTTTTGATATTAACTGTTCATTTTAAAGCATTTAAAAAAATTTGTTACAAACAAATAAAAGGAGGGGAGAAAAAAAAAAATATCGTGATTGTACCGATATCAATTGATAGCAATTGGCCAGTTTCTCATAATTGACCAATTAATCCAGCCCCATATTGCTCCCTATGCCCTTCGGATCAAGAGTCGCTATCCTCTGTCCTATTAAAAATGGGGTGAATTAAGCGACTCTTATAAATAGATGAGATAGAAAGGTAGAAGCATAATTTTTTAGAATAATCTCTCGTAATTTCGAAATGAAAAAATTTAATTAACGACAAAATTGAATATTATTTATCATTTTTTAAGAGAAGAAAGTGAGCAACTTTTGTGTACTCATTAAATAATATCAACTCGCCATTTACCGAACTTTTTCTTTTGAGCATTACTCCATTCATCCTTTTCTTTACTTGCATTATATTAAAAATAATTATTCATTTTAAAAAATTAAAAAATAATTTATTTCTTAATTTTTCACTTATTTTTATTATTAATTATAATTATTTTTAAAAATATTGAACTTGTTAGATTTAACAGGTAGTACAATAAAATTATTATCATATTTATTATTTCTAAAAAAATATGTCAAGATAATATTAAACAAGAAAAAATAGACAAAATGCGACAAACTAAATTTTCTTTATTAAGAGAGACTCTATTACTAAACTAAATATAATAAAGGAAAAAGATTTAACTATATTTATGTGATTCATTAAAAGTTTGATTCATATAAAGTTCATTCATATTATTATTTTTTAATTTTAATTTTACAAAATTATTTATTTATAGATCATTTATAATAAATAATAAAAATAATAATCAGCAAAATTTCACTATATAATATTTAAAATATATAATATACTCATATCTCATTACTTCATAAAAATAAAAAAACTTTTTAAACAACCCTCAACTTAAAATGCTGACAATAATAAAGAAACTGATAATCAACCATATAAACAAATACAATACACCAAAAAAAATTGAATCTTTAGATGACTAAACATCTTACGACAAAACTAATTTCTATCTAAAATTATATTCTCACTAATATAAAACTAAGTCATACTTTATTTAATTATTTATCTCTAATATCTTTTTGATCTACCTTATTCTTTCCATGAATTTCCAACAACTAACCAGTCTCTCACACTTATTCTTTAAAATTCAAATCATTAATTTTTCTTTGCAAAAAAACAAATCCCACCTGTTTTTGTCTTTTTTATATCAAAACAGATCCCTTTTTCTTTTGTGAAAAAGAAATGTCAATTAACTAAAATCCTCATTAATTCTTTTCGCACTCCGACTCTCCATTTGTAAACCCAACTTTCTGGCCTGAAGATGAAACTGAGCCACCGCCGCCAACAACTTAACGGCCTGTTTTTGCCGGAGAATATCTAGAATCTTCCTCACCGTCGATCCTCTCAAATGCTCTGCCGTTTCAATTATCGACATCATTGACTGTTTTAGCCCATCAATTACACTTTCCAAATCCGACGCCTCTCCGTCGATCACCGTTTCCCCTCTTTTCATCAGCTCAAATATCGGCGGCGCCGCCACTCTTTCTTGAACCTTCGCCATACCTTTTTCAATTACCTGTTTCAAATGAAATACGTAGAATACATGTAAATTTTATTAATAATAAAAATAAATAATAATATAAAAAATATAATAAAATAATAATAAATCAAGATGAATAATAATAATATAAGAATACAAGATATAAATACTATGGTTACTAACGTAGTAAATTATCATACATTAATTTATCCTACTAACCTATTAGCTTTTAATTTAAAATATTTTAATTAATTAAAACTATATTTTGATAATTTAATCTTACAAGATTAGGTCCGTCAAACTCACCAAGAATTGTTCAGTTCTTATAATGTTATTCATTTCATTACTCATCTGAGCGTGAATTATTTTTTTTTATAAAAACCACTCATTTCATTAAATTAATTACCATCTTTAGCAAATCTTTTATATTGAAACTTGAAATTATGCAGAAAAATATAATGAAAAAGTTACTTAATTTTACTTGGTGATAACAAGAAAAATGAAGAAAATAAATGTTGTCGACTGTTTGGTGGTTTAACTCTTTATGCAATTTATTATAATTTAATTTATTTTTAATTGGAGAAAAATAATAAATATCTCTTATAATGTGTCTTGATAGAAAGATTTTTCCTCAGAGAAAACTAATTTGAAAAAAGAGAAAAATTTGACTCTGATCGATAAACTAACCAAAAAAACAAAATGCAACTCATGCAAAGTCAAACTATAATTCATTAATTTATTTTTAGTCAATTTCACTTATTGTGTAGCAGCACAATGAAACAAACAAACAAAAACACAGAGGCTTGCCTGTCGAAAAAGTTTCAAGAAATCACACATTATATAATAATTAAATAATTACTTGACAGTTTGTAAGTGGAATAGGTTTCAAAAATTGCAGAATTATAATAATTAAAAATTACTTAGGAAATTAAATATTAGTATAGCATCTCTAGGAGAATGATAAAAGTCGCGTATTAATGATTAATGAGATCGATGAACTCCTTATAAGATTTGGACAATTCTTTTTTTATTGACTTAGCTTTTGGAAGGTAAGTTAAACTCAAAACCTAATTTTATAAAATATTATAGCAAGACCTGTCTCATCCAATATTGAGTCTCCAAAAAAGCCCATATACTAAAGATGAAGATGTTGATAAATAACAAAAGTCTCACGTTGATAAATGAAGTGAACTCCTAAGCAATCTTCTTCCCACGAGTTACTTCTTGGAGTCTGAGTTAAACACAACATCTCCCTCACGCATTTTCTAAAAAAAAGGGGGTTGCAGGTCGAAGAAGTTTCGAGTAATCATATAATAAAATAGCAGTTGCAAAAGAAGTTTCGAGAAATCATAAAATAAAACCTAATAATAAGTACATTACATTACCTTTTCTTCTCTTTTAGTTTCTGCTTTTAACCTCTTCAATTCTTCCCCTTGCTCTGTTGTCATTTCTGTTGCTATTGAGTAATTAATTGTTGAAAAAAGTGTACTAGGCTTAAAACCAGCCATCCAGAGAAATGTCTTTTCCAAAGAAGTATACCATGGTGGAGATACTAAAACAAATACATCTCTATTTGTTGACATGAATTTTTCTCTGTAGTAATCTAAGTAATGATCCAAAACTTGGCTCAACAATTCACTGATACTTTCATCTTCATCATCATATGAGTTTGAAATTGCATTTAATTTATCAAGAAAATTTTGGAGTTGGATAAGCCAATTCTCATAGTAAGGATTAATATTGGAAGTGGTTTCTGAAGTGGAAGTTGATGCCATGGTTGAATGTTTGGTAGTGATCTTCTACTGTGGAATAATTTTGGCTCTATTATATATAGCACTACCTTTTTATTTCTTTAATTTGGTCGGTTTTAGTTTTTTTTTTAAAAAAAGAAATTGTCTTAGTTGTTAAGATTTTTGTTGTCAAAAATTTCAAGCGCATGTGTTTGAGGATGGTGTAATTGCTCATGGCGGTTTGCTTTTATTACGTATATAACCTTCTGAAGTTTCTATGAAAAGTATTTACTTAAGTAAGAAGTGTCACTATCTATGTCCATGGTTACTTATACAAATATACTAAAAACAATTATTTTTAATTTTATTTATTTAATTTAAAAATATAAATAATCATTATTTATTTTATTTAAATTAGTAAGTATTATTATTTACTTTTTTAACATCTAGATAACTTATAATTTATAAATAATATAATAAAATTATTTTTTATTTATTATTTTTTAAAAGAAAAAATTGCAAATATATATATTTTTACACTTAATTTTACCTCTATGTGTCAACTTTTATTTTTACCCAAAAAAGTCAATCATTATATGCCAAAAAATAATAATAATAAAGGTTAAAAATGTGGTATAAAAGCTAAAGAAGTAACATAAAATTTAACAAAAATATAAATATTTTTAGAGATTGACACATAAAGATAAAATTAGGTGTAAAAATGTATATTCTTGCAATGTTTTCTTTTAAAATGTACCAAATAAAATATCAAGAAGGAAAGATATTGCCAAAGAATGTGGTGCAGCAGATGAAGCTACATATTTCTCTTTCAATAAGAAATTTTAGATTTAAGTCTAAAGTATAAAAAATTCTTGATAAAAAATACTTTGAATATAGTTAAATTTTATTATGATATCAACGGAAAAAAGAAAAGAAAAAAAATGAAATAAGGGAGTAATATACGTGTGGGCTTTTTTTGTTAGTTTCCTTGTGGGGCACAACACAACCGGGACGCGTTAAAACTTTCTCTATACAAGTAATATTTTTCGGTACGTTTAAAACAAGGATTTCATTTCGCAACGTCCAAATGTATAAGGTTTTTTTTAATTTAAAACCTAGCAAAATATAAACTTTAATAAAATAATAATTAAGATTAATAATAAACTAATCTACACTGTTATAAATAAAATATTTTTATATATAAATAAGTAGGTGGTAGTGACGGCAAGCATTGAAGTAGGGTTGATAGTAATAATTGCTGATAATTTCAGTGATGATAATGATAGCTAATGATAATAATAACAAATGATGATAATAAATAATAATAGTGATTGATGATATATAATAAAAATATAATAACAGTGATTGATAATTGTTATAATAATGATAATTGATGAATAGTGATAGTGATCATAGTTATGATGACAATTGTTTATTGTGATTGATAATAATGATAAGTAACTACAGATATTGTTTATTTATAATGGTGATAATAACAATAACAATTTATTCAATGAAATTTTATAAAGTAAAATTAGAAAAGGCTAGAGTGTACGTAGATCTCTATCCTTATGGAGATAGAGAGCCTATTTTTAAAAG
>JAOTQJ010182007.1:0-23010 GCA_025642045.1 Solanum sejunctum | reverse complement strand
GTAGTCTTGTAACAACACTCAAGAAGTCATGAAGGATGTGAGATTATAGCCTTCCATCCATCATATTACAACCTTATGGGTTCTACACTCATTTGAAACATGCTATGCAAGTAGCCCAAGCTACCCCAAGACCTCCAATACATCCGTCTAAGTTCAACCAAGATAACAAGACAAGACTCCTATGCAATAAGAACATGGGAAAACCCTTAGCAATCAATTAAAACTTAATACAAGAATGGACCTACCTCTTTTTCTACTACTTGGCAACCTCCCACTCAAAGACGGTTTCATTAGAGATTTGGAATCTAACCCTACTGGCCCTTAAAATAATGAAGATATACTATAAATGCCACTAATCCACATCAAGTATGACATTAAAACCATCACACCTAATTTAACCAAAGCACAAGACAAATCCTAAAGCAATAAGGTCATAAAACAAGCCCTAAAATCCTTATGCATCAACAATAGAACAACCAATGGACTAAATAGCAACCATTCAACACATCAAACCTATCAATGCATACACATCCAAGTTAAAGGAAACTTCAACTTATTGGTGGCATCATTGGATGCCTCAATTTCCATTCAAGTTCCTTAGAGAGTATAGAACTGGTTGTGCCTTAGGGCACCACCTTGTGGAAGAACATCTTCATCCTTACCTCAATTATGAGGACAATCCTTTCTCTTATGCCCCTCGTCACGATAATGGAAATAAGCATTGGTTCCTTTCAAGCACGAGCCTCTGTGAACCTTACCACATGTTAGACACATGGTATCATCTATCCTTGGGACTTTGGAACTTCCCTTCAAAATGGGCTCTTTGTCTTCTTTACCCCTCTTTTTCCTCATCTTTTCTTTCTCCAATTGCTAGGCATAAGTCATCAACCGAGACAAGTCCATGTCACTAATTAGCAAGGCGGACCGACATTTTTCACTCACCAAGTCGGAGACCCCCATAACAAACTTATTCATCCTAGATGTAGGGTCAGCTACCAAATGATGAGCATACTTTGAATGTTGGGTGAACTTGAGGGCATAATCCATCACACTCATAGCACCTTGTTTCAACTTCATGAAATCCACCAATTTAGCTTCCCTAAGTTCAAGTGGGAAGTACCTATTAAGAAAGTCCACTTGAACTCCTCCTATAAAACCACAATATCATTTCCCTTCTCCCCATTCTATTAATCATACCATATATGGGCTAACCTTTTGAGTTTGTACGCCACCAACTCTGCCTTATCATTTAGCCCAACACCCATAATAGTAAAAATCTTATAGACCTCATTAATAAACTCTTGTGGATCTTTATCTACCTTTGACCCATAGAACACAGGAGGATTCATCCTCCTGAAGTCCCTTACCCTAGCTCCTAGCTCCTGAGTTAGTAGCATGAGGGGCTTGGGCTCTTAGTTAACTTTGCTAGCCACAACTTGGGCAAGCATATTTAGAGCATCCTGGAACTCACTATTTATAGGTTGCTCCTCGGGAGTTAGGGCCCTCTTTCCTTGAGTGTTAGACATAATCTAGCATAGAAAAGAACAATCATTAGGGGAAAAGCTTACTCCAACTCTATAGTATGACTTAGAATATCAAGAAGGGAAACTTTTCCTAAAATGTCTCATCGCCTCCTACTCATAGTTATAGTGCACAACACAACCATGAATTAGACTCTAATCAACGTGGTGTGTTTGACTCCAAGGATCTATCAACTTAGTGCTCTGATACTAAGTTTGTCATAACCCAACCTAAGAGCCTAGACGTGACCGGTGAATGGGAAACCTGAAGGAATGCCAAACAAGTTTCACAGCATATCATTACACATCCTTTATCGCAAAAGCAATTTGAAACAACATAAGAAACATAAATAGGAAAATTGGAACTAAGGGAGAGATAGATTTATACATAAATAGCTTGAATACCATAAGTGAGTCAAAGCTCAAGCATAATACATAACATGTCCAACAACACCTCTAACATAGAACTTAGCAGGGGCCAAGACAAGCAACCGGGCTCACCTTCATAGTCAAGTATACAAAAAATGGAAAGGTAGACTTCAATACATAGCATAAGAATATAGATATTACCATCAGACATGAGGACTCACCCAGTAGCTTGAACGGAAGCCACTAGCCACATGGAGGTGGATGATGACCAACTAGAGCTCTAGTTCCTACATGGTGATATCATGTAGGCATAGAGTATGTGTTGTACATTTTAATATACTAAGTATGTAGAATGCAATACAACAAGAGATAGGCAACATGATCAAAATGCATATCATAGACCATAGATAGCATAACAATGATATGGCATGTATGAATGGTGCTTGAAGTAAAATCATGCTTATATAAAATAAAAAATGTATGTGGAAAGGGTCCATCCTTTGGCTAATGGGCTTACAACCTCCCATCCTAGGTGATTGAGGTATCAATGCCTCAATTGGGTTATTAGCATACACTACCCACCTCTAAGGCGATTGAGGTATCAACCCCATAATTTGGATAATGAGATATAAACCCCTCAATTTGGTTAACTAGGCATCAACCCCTTAATTTTTTTAATGAGGTATCAACCCCTTAGTTTGGTTAATGAGGTATCAACCCCTCAATTTGGTAATGGTCAATTGAACACTACATAGAGAAATACTATATACATACTTTCCTTCTATCATTATCATAATATCATATACATACTCTTCTTTCATCATCATGCATACGTTTCATGAAATCATCACATTTTCACCCTTTTTTGATCATCATAGAGTCATTTATAATATAAGATAAGCATTAGACCTTCAATATCTCAAGAAATCCTAGGTGGACATTTTATCAAAGAATTGATGGGTGTGTAGTGCTAATGTAAAACCATGCTATTCAAGAGTGAAATCATACAAGAAAATCCACTATAAAACCATCAGTCAACACATTGCAACACCCTCAAGCAATATACATCAAAACCCCTCATCAAATCCAATACTAGATCCAAGATTTATAACTCAAAATATGCTAAAAAATCATACTTTAATAAACCCCAAATTATTATGCAGTAAATTTCTTAATATATAAAACTCATATGTAAAATCAATTTTAAATCATGCAATTTAGGTAGAAAAGAGGATTGGTCACCATCGGTGAAAGGACCCAATGGTTGAAACCCACATACCTTTACCTTAAAGAATTTTTTGAAGAAGACTTTAATGGAGACTTGAAGCTTAAAATAATTCCTTAGATCTGGATGAGGGTTTTGGGACTTTAATTTGGGAGAAAATATTTGGCTAAGTATTTTGGTAAGTATTTGGGAATGTTTAGGATAATTTGAGGGTGAAATAAGGCTAAGTATAGGTATTTTCAAGCGTGGGAAACCTTAGGCCTCAGACATATAAGTCTTTGACCAAAACAATTAAAACAAGTGCCGAAAATAACAGGGGTGCATCGCGGAAGTGTCGCGCTAACCTCACTGGAATTTGCATTTTCTACACAAATGAGTTTTACAAAAATGGGCATAAATTCTTTATCCGAACTCGGAATAAGGTGAAATGAAGTGCATTGGAAAGCTAATTCAAAGGTATTTAAGATGGTAGGTCATTGTCCACCTAGTTCTTTGTATTTAAAGATATATGGTGCTTCAAATTGGACCCTTCCAAATCACATTTTTGCCATTTTTGAATTTTGATACGGTTGCTCTAAAATTGGGGGTTTCCCCCCCTAATTTTGGATCCCTGAACAAGAATATGAAGTTAGATTTTTGATATCACATATGAATTTTGAGATATGTGGAATTTAAAATTCTACACATTTTCGAATCACATTTTTGGGCACTTTTTGGGGTCGTTTCAGTATTGTAATTTTGACTGAATTTGGTTTGATAGGTTGAAGGCCTCAGGGTGTCTTGGCTACATAAATATCATGTTCCAATAGGTGTAGGATCCATAAGGTTGTAATATGATGGTTAAAAATGAATGATCTAATAGGCAACTACAATGGTCTAGTAACTTCTTTAAGATTAACTTGTGGTTTGGGTTTTGTCCACAAGTGTCGTTTTGGGCTAGGAGTGTGCATTTTGAGTATTGGTGGAGTTGATTGGTGGACTTGTGCACCAGCTATGTTTATGGGTTTCACAAATAGGGTCTTAAAACCCCACCTTGGCATGTTTATGGTGATCTCCTGTGGTGGAGCATTGATTTATTTAAATTTGTGACTCATTTGGGGGTAGTGTTGCAAGTCTTGGGGGATGGGATGTGTTTGCTAAATATGATATGTGTTAATGGAGGATAACAAGAAGGTGTCTATAACTCCTTAAGGATTATGATATGAGTGTGCATTATTCCCAGGTGAGGCTAATGTTGTGATCAATGCACAAATTAGGGTTCCTATGGGTAACCTTGCATATGTTGATGATGGTGGCAAAGAGGTAACCAAGGAGGTCTATTGGTTGACTAGATTGGGAGTTATAATGGAGGAAGTTGAGAGTGGTAGTGTAGGTTCGTGAAGTTTCCAAATCTTCTTTGGTTGAAGATATCTAGTTTAAGCAAAGCCTTGATTCTGCCTTATAAGAGTTGGAAGTTTCGAGTGAAAGTATGATAGACTGGAGGTTGTCTCCCAAGCGGGAGATGGTGATTTATGGTACTAAGTGGACTATGTGTGTTTAAGGTTGGCAATTGGATTAATGTTTGTTTCTCCTTAGAGAGTATTAAGTAGGATTGACGAGGTTGCATACATATGGGAATTGCCTAAGGATAAGGAATTGTCCATTCAGTTCTTTGTGTTTCTAGGTTGAGAGGATGGGTTGGTGATTCAAGTATTATAGGGCTCTTTGAGGTTATGGGTGATGACGAAGATAAGATGGCTTAGGAGAAGGTCCCTATAGAGGTATTGTATGGAAGTGTGGAAAAGTTAATTAATAAGAATGTGGTGTTTGTCAAAGCCCTTTGGAGGAATCCTCAAGTGGAAAGTGTCTCTCGGGAAGCTGGAGCGGGCATAAAGGAGCGATATTTGTATCTCTTTCATTCTATTCAAGCTTAAGATAACAAGTAAAGTCCTTTTTATATTTTCCAGTCTTATGTTCTAGCCCCTATGTCATTCGCATGCGTTCATGGTTATGTTGACAAGTTCATGATGAATTTTACAGTTATGTTGAGATATTGAAAATGGTATTTTAAGTATGTTGTTGCATTCTTGTTGGAGATAATTTATTTGTCATTACTCTTCTTATGTATGTTTCTTTGACATTCGGGGACAAATGTTCCCAAGTGAAAAATATTAAAATGTCCCCAACAAGTGCCCGAAAAAGTGCGTTGAAAGTGCCCAGAATCATAATTTTCATATATCTCAAAATCCATGTGTTATTTTGGAAATCCAATTTCATATTCTTATTAAGGAAGATAAATTGAGTGTAAATGGGTATAAGTCCAATTTTAGAGCAAACAAATCACAATTTAATTTTTCCAAAAATTGAATTCCAGTGAGTATTGCGCGTTTGTGGCGCGACACGCCCTTGTGTAAATTTTGCACAGTTTTTCTTGTCTAGTCCAAAGCTCTTGGGTCTTGGGCCTAAGATTTCCCATATGTGAAAATACTTATACTTAGATTTATTTCACCCTCATATCATCCAAGACATTCCCAAAGACACACCCAAACACTTAGACAATATTTCATCTCCAAAATTTAAGTCTCAAAACTCATCCGGATTCTAATGTTATCATTCAAGTTTCAAGTCTCCATCTCCAGTCTTCTTCAAGAATTCTCCAAAGCCAAGGTATGTAGGTTTCTTTCATGGGGTCCTTTCACCCATGATGCCAAGCTTTCTTTTACTTAAAATTGCATGATTTAAAGTTTATTTACTTGAGATCCTTATTTATCATGAATTTAATTGCACACTATGTTGGAGTTTCATGAAATTATGATTGTTTAGCCATGTTTTGAGCTATGAATCTAAGATCTATTGTGAGACTTGAAGAAGGGTTTTGATGTATATTGTTTTAGGGTGTTACCAAGTATCTATTGATTGTTTTATGTTGAATTTTCTAGCATGATTACACTCTTGAATTCCATGGTTTCACACTAACATTACACGCCCAAATTGTTTGATGAAATGTCCGATTATTGATTATTCAGTTCTTGAAGGCCTAATGCTTGCCATATGAGATACATGACCTTATTGTGATGAAAGTAATGTAACATTATGATGATTTTTATAAAAGTATCCCTAGGGTTGCATGTTGACCATACCTTGTTGAGGGGGTGCTTACCTTGACAACTATGATGGAGGGTGTGAAGTCCATTAACCTTGTGAAGGGGTTGATACCTTTACCACTATGTTGGAGGGTGTAAAATCCATTAACCTTGTTGTGGGATTGATGCCTTTACCACTATGATGGAGAATGTGAAGTCCATTAACCTTGTTGAGGGGTTGATACCTTGGCCACTATGATGGAGGGTATGAAGTCTACTAACCTTGTTAAGGGGTTGATACCTTGAAAACTATGATGAAGGGTGTAAAGTCTATTAACCTTGTTGAGGGGTTGATACCATGACCACTATGATGGAGGGTGTGAAGTCCAGTAACCATGTTAAGGGGTTGATACCCTCACCACTATGATGGAGGGTGAAGTATATTAACCTTGTTAAGGTGTTTATACCTTGACCACTGTGATGGAGGGTGTGAAGTCCATCTACTGATTGAGGGGTATATAACTTGATCACCCTCCATGGGGGTGGTAAGCCTTTGATTTCGAGTACTAGTATGCTTGGCCTATGATGACGGTCTCTTCTTACATAAGTAATATGTTCTATACAAGTATGTTTTACTCCAAGCATCATTATATATGTCATATTGTTATTATGCTATTGATTGCTCATGATTATACATTTCGATTATGTTGCCTATCTCTTGTTCCATTACATCCTACATACTTAGTATATTCAAACGTACTAGCACATACTCTATGCCTACATGATGTTATCATATAGGGACCAGAGCTCCATGACCCCTCCCCCACGTGGCTAATGATATCTAATCAAGCTGGTTGGTGAGTCCTCCATCTCGAGGATGATGTCTTTGATATTATGCTATGTATTAAGACTCTCTATTTTTCTTTGATGTATGTTGACTATGAGAGTGAGCCTAGTTGTTTGTCTTGACCCCTTCTAAGTATCTATGTAGTAGAGGTGTTGTTGGACATGATATGTTATTATGTTATCAGCCTTGACTTGCGTATCTCTTAATTTTTATATTATGGAATTTTTCCTTAGTCCCTTTGCTCTTATTTCTATTCTCGTAATGCTATTTAATTGCTTCCGTGACCAAGGATGTGTAATGATATACTAAGAGGCTAGTTTGGGGTTCCTTCAGGTTCCATATTCATCTCACATCTTGGCCCAAGTTTGGGTCCTGACATCAATCTCCTTTTCGGGAAGGACATTAAGAAGCTCACCTGGAGAAACATCAAAAACTCATTAACCACCAAAACTGACTCAATAGGAAGGACTTTTGACTCAACATCACAAACCCTTATTAGATGGTATGTGAAACCTTAGAAATTCACTCTCGGGTCTTAATATAAGAGATAAACCTACCCTTATCCATATAATCATGACCTACCCACACAAAGAAAGGCTCATTAGGAAATGTGGCACCTAAACGTATGGGTTCCACAATCAATAGAGACGTGATATGCATGTAACCAATTCATCCCAAGAATAATATCAAAATCTACTATGTCAAATATAGATATAGGACAACCCCTATAGACTCTTTTAGCAATAATAGACTTACCAATGGGGGTAGACACTTCAAAGAATTCACACAACTACTCTATACATATACCAATTATATTACCAACAAAAGGAGTAATGAATGGGAGTTGCATCTAGATCCAATAAAGCATGTACATCAAGATTGTAGATATCTAACATACCAATAACAACATCAACAACCTCATTCACCCCTTACCTCCCTTAAAGATCATAAAAGAGATTGTGAGATGGAGCACCCTCTTATGGACTACCTTGTGCCCTTTGGTCACCATGAGCACCTTGCCCTTGAGAGCGCTGCCCCTGTTTGGACAATCTGCATTCTTGTGGCCTATTTTTCCACACAAGAAGCAAGCACCCATATATTTATTGCACCTAACACCATGACGTTTACCACATATTTCACACCTAGGAGTGATTTGGCTATCCTTACAGTAATGACCCAAAAATGTACCCAAAAATGTTCTTCGAAAGTGCTCAGAATCTTAATTGCCATATATCTCAAAATTCATGCGCGATATCAAAAATTTGACTTCATATTCTTGTTCAGGGGCTCATTTTGAGTGAAAAATGGGTCTAACCCCGATTTAAGACCAAATTATTAGCAATTTTGATTTTCCAAAATTTCATTTCTAGAGAGCTTTCCGCGCCCCTAGCGCGACGCGCCAAGGGCGCGCACTAGTATAAATTCTTGGCTAGTTTTGATATTGGCTTAAGACATTTATGTCTTGGGCCTAAGTGTTTCCAAGAGTGAAAATACCTATACTTAGCTATTTTTACTCTCATGTCATTCTAAATATTCTCCAACACTCATTCAAACACTTAGCCAAATATTTTAATCCTAAACTCAAGTCTCAAAACCCTCTCCAAATCTAAGGATTTTCTCTTAAGCTTCAAGTCTCCATCTCAAATGTTCACTAAGTTCATCTCTAAAACTAAGGTATGTGGGTATCTTTCTGGGTTCCTTTCACCCATGATACCCAAGCTCTCTTTACTCAAAATTACATGATTTAAAGTTGAATTATTCATGGGTCTTATCTATTAGGAAAATCATTGTAGCCTATGTTGAAGCTCATGAAATTGTGACTATTTTTCTATGTTTTGAGTTATGAAACCAGGGTCTATTGTATGATTTGATGAAGGGTTTTGATGTAAATTTTTTGAGGGTGTTATCAAGTATCTATTGAAGGTTTTACATTGGATCTTCTAGTATGATTTCACTCTTGAATTGCATTATTTTACACTAGCACTACACACCCTCTAAGTGTTTGATAAAATATCTAGTTATGATTTCTTGAGGAATTGATGGTCGAATGCATGTCGTACGAGTTAAATGACTATATGATGATGAGATGATAATGATATGATGATGACATAATAAAATGATGATGAAATAAATGCATGTATATGGTGCTCTCTATATAGCGTTAGAATGTAACCATGCCCTACCTGGGGGTTGTGCATCGGGTAATCTTGCTGGGGGTTTGTACCCATCAACCTATCGGGGGGGTGTACTCTGGAACCAATGGTGGTAGGATGCAATGACCCATCAACATTGTTGGGGTTTTGTACTCATCAACCTATCAGGGGGGTTGTACTCTATCACCACGGGTGGTAGGGTGCTACGATCAACCAACCTATTGATGGGACTTGTAACTCAATCACCAAGGGTGGTTAGGTGTGATGATCCACCAATAGTTTAATGGTCTCTTCTTACACGTATGTTATGTCCTACATAAGCATGTTTTTCTTAAGCATTAATCATACATGTCATATTGTTATTATGCTAGCTATTGTCTATCTCTATGTATTTCAACTATGATGCCTATCTCTTGTTGCATTTCATCCTACATAGTTAGTACATTCAAATATACTAACACATAATCTATGCCCATATGATGTCACCATGGAGAAACTAATGTACTGCTTAATCCTCCTCCTCCTCCACGTGGCTAGTATGACTTCTATTAATCTTATTGGTGAGTCCTCCATTCCGGGACGTTACTTATGATCTCTTGCTATATATTGAGACTTTATCTTTGACTTATGTATTAACTGTAAGGGTAAGCCTACTTGCTTTGTCTTGGCCCCTGCTCTTATCTATGTAGTAGAGGTGTAGTTGGACATGTCATGTATCCATGCTATAAGTGTTGACTCTATTAACTCTTGTTGTTTATGGTATGAAAGTTTTTCCTTAGCCCCGATTGTCCTAATTTGCTATTTCTTCTTGTATTCTATTGTTTCCTAAACCAAGAATATGTTATGATTTGCTATGAGACTTGTTTAGGGTTTCTTGAGTTTCCCATTCGCCGGTCACATCTATGCCCTACGCTTGGGTCATGACAAAGGTGGTATCAGATCACTAGGTTGTTAGATCCTCAGAGTCCAACACGCCACATTGATTAGAGTCATATTCATTGTTGTGTTGTGCACCACAACTATGAGTGGGAGACTATGAAAATTTCTAGGAATTGTTTCCCTTCTTCATGTTCTAAGTCATGTTGTAGAGTTGAAGTAAGCTTTACCCCTAACAATTGTTCATTACTATGCTAGATCATGCCTAATATGAGGAGAAGATGAACCCGCACGCTCGAGCAGCAACCGACCAATGGAAAGCTTAGGGAGCTTGTACAAGTGGTGGCTAATCAAGCCAACCAAGGGGGCCAAGCTCCTCATGCTCCTACAATGACCTCTCGGGTAAGAAACTTTATGAGAATAAATCCCTCAAAATTCCACGAGTCCATGGTGAGTCAGGACCCCCAAGAGTTCATTGATGAGGTCTACAAAATTTTGTTCATCATAGGTGTAAGGCGGAGTTGGCAGCCTACCAACTCAAAGGGATAGCAAAAATATGGTACAACCAATGAAAGGAGGAAAAAGGAGTCAACTACGTGGTACTTTGAGAGGAATTCAAGGAACCCTTGCTAAATTGGTTCTTCCTCCATGAACTTAGGTAAGCTAAGTTAGTAGAATTTATGAATTGGAGAAAAGGTTTTATGAGTGTAAGGGAGTATGCCCTTAAGTTTACCCAACTTTCAAAATATGCTCCACATTTTTTGGCCAACTCGAGATCTAGGATGAACAAATTTGTGATGGGTATGTCCAACTTGGCTAGTGAGAAGTGCCGGTCTGCTATGTTGATTTATGACACGAGCTTATCACATTTGATGACCTTTACTGAGAAAATGGAAGGGGATAAATTGAAAAAGAGGAGGGCGTATAAGGCCGAGAGGGCTCATTTCGAGGGTAAGATCCAAAAGGGTGGCCGGATCCACCAAGGCTAAGGGTCTTCTCATGCTTCTAATAGGAGATATTCTAATGACTTTCCAAGTCCCCAAGGTGTTGGTGTTGTGGTTCATAATGTGATGTGTCCTAGGTGTGGTAAAGATAATAGGTGTCCATGCTTGAGAGATACTAATGCATGCTTTAGTTGTGAGGAAGTGGGTCATGAAAAGATAGATTGCCACCGAGATCACAACAAGGGAAAAAAGGTTCATCCACAAGGTGCTAATGCAATTCCTTTGGGGAGAGTTGGCCGACAAGATGGTGCCCCATTTCATAGTCAGTTTTATGTTTTGCATGGGAGGCAAAGGGTTGATAAAGTGCCCGATATTGTTACAGGTATGTTGAAAATCTTTGACTTTGGTAAGTATGAATTGATTGATCTAGGTGCCGGTCCTTCTTTTGTTACCCCCTTTGTTGCAAAAAAGTTCTATGTTGACCCTTAGTTTTTGCATGAATCATATGAGGTGTCTACTCCTATTGGTGCATCTATTGTTGCTTGAAAAATTTGTAGCAGTTGTCCTATTAGCATTTTGCATAAAATCTTTCCTTGTGATCTTATTGAGTTAGACTTGGTTAATTTTAATATTATTCTTAGGATGGATTGGTTGCGTTCATACTATGCTTCTATTGATTATAGAACTGGTAGGGTCAAATTCCAATTCCCAAGTGAACCCATCCTTGAGTGGGAGAGTCAAGATGTGGTGGTTAAGGGTAGATTCATCTCTTGTATTAAAGCCCGTAAAGTAATCTCTAAGGGGTGTCTTTATAATCTTGTGAGGGTTAGAGATGTGGAGTCTAAAGTCCTTCCCATAGAGTTAGTTCTGGTTGTAAATATGTTTCTTGATGTCTTTCTGAATGACCTTCCCAGTGTTTCTCCTGAAAAGGAAATAGAGTTAGGCATAGACCTCCTCCTTGATACTCAACCCATTTCTATTCCTGCTTATTGTATGGCCCTGACAGAGTTGAAGGAACAATTGAGGTACTTGTTGGAAAAGGGATTTATTAGACCTAGCCAATCACCTTGGGTTGCACTGATATTGTTTGTGAAAACAAATATGGGTCCCTTAGGATGTGTATTGACTATTGATAACTCAATATGGACACCATCAAGAATAGGTCTCCTCTTCAAAGGATTGATGATTTGTTTGACCAATTGCAAGGGGATAGCCATTTCTCTAAGATTGATCTTCGGTCCAGGTATCATCAAGTGAAAGTGAGTGAGTGTGATATTTTCTAAGATCGCCTTCTGGATTAGATATGTCTATTATGAATTTGTGGTGATGTCTTTTTGGTTGACCAATGCACCGACCATCTCTATGGACCTCACAAATAAGGTCTTCAAACCATACCTTGATTCCTTTATTGTGGTCTTCATTGATGTCATTTTCATCAATTCTCATGGTGAGGAGGAGCATAAGGCTCATTTGAGGGGTTTGTTGCAAATATTGAGGGAGGAAATATTATATGCTAAATATGAAAAGTGTGAATTTTGGTTGAGGGAGGTTGCCTTCCTAGGTCATGTGATGTAGGGAAATGGTATTATGGTGGATCCTAAAAAGACCAATGTGATTAGAAATTTGCCTAGACCATTGACCCCGTTTGACATTAGGAGCTTCTTAGGCTTAATAGGCTATTATCGGAGGTTTGTGAATGGGTTCTCTTCCATTGCTTCCCGGATGACAAAATAGACTCAAAAGAAGGTTAAGTTTGTGTGGACCAATGAATGTAAGAGGAGCTTTCAAACCTTGAAAGATAAGCTTGTG
The DNA here is from genome assembly GCA_025642045.1 of Solanum sejunctum. Classification (NCBI taxonomy): domain Eukaryota; kingdom Viridiplantae; phylum Streptophyta; class Magnoliopsida; order Solanales; family Solanaceae; genus Solanum; species Solanum sejunctum. The sequence goes on along the minus strand of JAOTQJ010182007.1, from coordinate 10,205 downwards.
TCATGCTCCTATATTGTCACTACTGGATGTGGGCTTGAGGGATTTATTGTGTATTGGGATGCTTCCCAAATTCGTTTAGGTTGTGTGTTAATGCAAAATAGTAAGGTAATATCATATGCTTCTAGATAACTCAAAGTGCATGAATAGAACTACCTTACCCATGATCTCGAGTTAGCCGCCATTGTGTTTGCTTTAAAGATTTGGAATCATCATTTGTTGGGGAGCATGTTGATGTGTTTACCAATCATAAGAGCCTACAATATGTCATCACTCAAAAGGATCTCAACTTGAGGGAAATGAGATGGTTAGAACTTCTTAAGGACTATGATATGAGTGTGCATTATCATCCCGGTAAGGCAAATGTGGTGGCAGATGCTTTGAGTAGGGTGTCTATAAGTAGCCTAGCTCATGTTGATGGCGGTGATAAGGGGATGACTAGGGAGGTGTACCGATTGGCTAGATTGGGAGTTAGGTTAAAAGAGGTTAGTAATTGGGATATTGTTGTTGTTGATGGTTCTAGATCTTCCTTGGTTGATGAGGTCAAGGAAAAGTAAATATTGATTCTTCTTTGTTAGAGTCGAAGCCCTTAGCAAAAGAGGGCAAGGTGGATGTTTTCTCCCAAGGGGGAGATGGTGCCCTTAGGTACCAACATAGGTTGTGTGTGCCTTGCGTTGATGGTTTGAGAGAGAGAATCCTTGATGAGGCCCATAACTCTTCTCATTTTATCCACCCTGATTCCACAAAAATATATAGAGACTTGAGGGATGTGTATTAGTGGGGAGGCATGAAGATGGACATTGCCAAATTCATTTCTAGTTGTCATAGTTGTCAACAAGTCAAAGCACATCAAAGGTCGAGTGGCCTAACCCAAGACATTGGGATTCCTACTTGAAAGTGGGAGGTGATTAATATGGATTTTATGGTTGGGTTGCCCATGACTAGAAAGAATTTTGATTCCATTTGGGTTGTGCTTGATAGAATGGAAAAATCAGCTCACTTTCTACTAGTTATGGTCACATATGGGGATGAATATTATGCATAGTTGTACATTCATGACTTGGTAAGGTTGCATGGGATTCCTTTGTTCATCATATTGGATAATGGGGCACAATTCACTTCACACTTTTGGAAGTCCTTTCAAAGGGGTGTTGGCACTAGAGTTAAGCTTTCTATAGCCTTCCACCCTCAAACGGATGGCCAACCCTAGAGGACCATCAAAATCACATGTTGGAGCTTAAAGGTAGTTATGATGATTATCTTGCTTTGGTTGAGTTTGCCTACAACAATAACTATCATTCTAGTATCAGTATGGCTCCATTTGAGGCTCTCTATGGGAGACATTGTAAATCACCAGTTAGTTGGTTTGAGGTTGGTGAAGCAATTTTGTTGGGACCAAATCTGGTTATGGAGGCTCTTGAGAATGTTAGAATTATTAGAAAAAGGTTGAAGATGGCCTAAAGTCATCAGAAGTCTTATGCCGATGAGAGAAGAAGGGATCTTGAGTTCAAGGTTGGTGATTAGGTCTACTTGAAGGTGTCACCCATGAAGGGTGTTGTCTGTTTTGGTAAGAAGGGTAAGTTGAGACCAAGATACATGGGTCCTTATAGGGTGATGAGAAGGGTTGGTAAGGTAACTTCTGAGTTGAAGTTGCCTAGAGAAATGGATTTGGTTCATCCGATGTTTCATGTGTCCATGTTGATGAAATGTGTGGGTGATCCAAATACCATTATGCCTCTTGATGTTGTGGGTGTTGTTGAATATAATTTGACATATGAAGAGGTTCTGGTTCAGTTCATTGAGAGGCAAGCTAAGAGATTGAGAAACAAAGAGGTGGCTTCCGTTAAGGTCCTTTGGAGAAATCAACAAATTGAAAGTGCTACTTGGGAGGCCGAAGTGGACATGAAAATAATATCCTTACCTTTTCCCACTACATTCAAGCCTAAGGTATTGATCTAAGTCCTTTTTATGATCTTAAGTCTTAGGTACAACCCTAATGTCATTGCATATGGTCATGTTTAAATTGACTAAGTTCATGATGATTTTACACTTATGATTAGATTTTGAAATAATATTTAAGTGCATTATTGCATTTCGATGTGAGTTGAAATTTTTCATGTTGTGTCTCTCTTATATGTCTCTTTAACATTTGGGGATGAATGTTCTCAAGGACGAGATATTGCAATGACCCCCAAAAGTGCCAAAAAATGTGCCACAAAAGTGCCCAGAATTGTATTTTTCATATGTCTCAAAATCCATGCGCGATATAAAAAATCTGACTTCATATTCTTGTTTAGGGGATCATTTTGAGTGAAGAATGGGTCTAACACCAATTTAAGAGCAAAATATTAGCAATTTTGATTTTTTGAAATTTCATTTCCAGAGTGCTTTCCGCGCCCTTGGCATGACACACCAAGGGCTCGCAATAGTATAAATTTTTGGCTAGTTTTGACTTCCACTAAAGACTTTTAAGTCTTGAGCCTAGGTGTTCCCAAGCATGAAAATACCTATACTTAGCCATTTTCACCCTCATATCATTCTAAACATTCCCTAGCCCTCATTCAAACACTTAGCCAAATATTTTACTCTTAAACTGAAGTCTCAAAACACTCTCCGGATCTAAGGATTTTCTCTCAAGCTTCAAGTCTCCATCTCAAATCTTCACCTAGTCCATCTCCAAAGGTAAGATATGTGAGTTTCTTTCATGCGTTCCTTTCACATATAATACCCAAGCTCTCTTTACTCAAAATTGCATGATTTAAAGTTGAATTATTCACGGGTCTTATCTATTATGAAAATCACTACACACTATGTGGAGACTCATGAAATTATGACTATTTTGCTATGTTTTGAGTTATGAAACCAAGGTCCATTGTATGATTTGATGAAGGGTTTTGATGTAACTTTCTTAAGGGTGTTACCAAGAATCTATTGAAGTTTTATATTGAATTTTCTAACATGATTTCACTTTTGAATTGCATGGTTTTACACTAGCACTACACACCCTGTAAGTATTTGATAAAATGCTCAGTTATGGCTTCTTGAGTAATTGAAGGTCCAATGTATGTATTATGAGTTGAATGACTATATGATGATGATATGATAATGATATGATGATGGCATGATAAAATGATAATGAAATGAATGCATTTATATGATGTTGTCTATATAGTGTTGGAATGTGACCATGCCCTACCCGGGGGTTGTGTGCCGGGTAACCTTATTGGGAGTTTGTACCCATCAACCTATTGGGGGGGGGGGTGAACTCCAGCACCAAGGGTGGTAGGATACGATGATGCACCAACTTTTTGGGGGTTTGTACCTATCAAACAATCGACGGGTTTGTACTCTGGCAAGATGTTGTAGGGTACGATGAACCACCAACCGATTTACAGGGTTTGTACCTTAATCACCAGTGGTCGTAGGGTGTGACAATCCACCAATATTTTAATGGTCTCTTCTTACACATATGTTATGTCCTACATAAGCATGTTTTACATAAGCACTAGTCATACATGCCATATTGTTATTATGCTAGCTATTGTCTATCTTTGTGCATTTTGACTATGATGCCTATCTCTTGTTGCATTTCATCCTACATACTTAGTACATTCAAATATACTAATGCATACTCTATACCTACATGATGTCACCATGTTGGAATTGGTGTACCGCTTGATCATCCTCCTCCTCTACGTGGCTAGTACGACTTCTATTAAGCTTGTTGGTGAGTCCTCCATTCCGGGGATGTTACTTATAATCTCTTGTTATGTTTTAAGACTTTCTCTTTGACTTATGTATTGACTATGAGGGTGAGCCCGATTTCTTTGTCTTAGTCCCCACTCTTCTCTATGTAGTAGAGGTGTTGTTGGACATGTCATGTATCCATGCTATGAGCGTTGACTCTATTGACTCTTGTTATTTATGATATGTAAGTGTTCCCATAGCCCTGCTAGTCCCAATTTGCTATTTCCTGTTGTATTCTAATGCTTCCACAACCAAGGTTGTGTAATGATATTCTACGAGGCTTGTTTGGGGTTCTTTCAGGTTTCCCATTCGTTGGTCACGTCTAGGCCCTAGGCTTAGATCATGACAGTTACCACCTTGAGCTCTATAGTTAGGCACCCTATCATTAACAAATCTTTGACCTTGAACATTGGAGGACCCTTGGCCACAGAATTTATGGCCTTGTTTGAAATAACCACCTATTGTACCTATAAAACCACCATCATACCGAGCCCTCTTGGACTCTCCACTCCTTCTCTTTCTAAGATTTTCTCCTTTAAGTTGCTTAACATAAGTCATGACCCGAGACAAGTTCATACCTCCTATGAGAATGGCAGTGCGGTATTCTTCATTGATCAAGGCAGACACTCCCGACGCAAACTTGTGTATCCTTGCCCTAGAATTGGCGACTAAATGAGCGGCATACTTTGTGAGGTTAATGAATTTTAAGGAATACTCCCTAACACTCATCGAACCTTGCTTGAGGTTCATAAACTCTGTCATCTTTAGCTCCCTTAACTCCATGGGAAAGAAATGGTTGACAAATAAAGCCTTGAATTCTTCCCAAGAGATAAGCTCTCTATCAACTGCCTCCCTTCCACTGAACAAGCCACAATTGAGAAAGGCTATTAAGTTAATAGGCCAAAAGTTATGCTTTCTCCTCTGAACATACCCCTATAATGTCAAGAATATTTTACACCACATAGATGAATTCTTGGGTATCTTTATCGACTTTGCAGCCATAGAATTCTAGAGGATTTATCCTTGTAAAGTCCCTCACCCTTGAGCCAGGGTCAGGATCATGAGAAGATTGAACTCATTGGTTGGCCATAGCCGTTGCCAACAAGGGGACCACATTTTGATATTTAGTATGAGTGACACCTTCTTCCCCTTAGGAAACTATTGGAGACAGAGGGGTGGTTCACCCTCAAGTATGGGATCTCTTTGACCTGCTTATATTTGAGGCATGATCTAGAAAAGGAAAAGACCATCCATTAGAATAAGGGAAACCTTAACTTAAGTCTAAAGTGTGATATATAATATAAAGAAGTGAATCATTCCTAAAACACCTCATAGCCTCCTATTCATAGTTGTGTTACACTTTACAACTATGAATAAGGCTCTACTTGATGCTTGTGTTAGATTTCTGAGGTCCATTAACAAACATAGTGCTCTGATACCAAGCATTGTCACAACCCAATCTTAGGGCCTAGGTGCGACATGGAAAATGGAGAACTCGGAAGAATCTCAGACAAGCCTCTTAAGCATACATGGTATATCCTTTGTTGTAGAAGAAAAATTTAAGCGAATAATACATGATTCTAGCGGAAGTGGGACTTTGGACTCAAGCTATGGGAATGTTGTAGGGAAGAGGATTAGCATGGATCACATAGAAAATAAAGTCTAAGGGGAATTCTACGGGGAAATTAGGTACTTAGGACTTTCATCTCATCAATACAACAAGCATTAAACACATAAGAGGGAATAAAGGACTAAGGGGATCTTTTAAAATACATAGCAAAATAAGAGTTGAGCTCATAACATACAAATACAGATATTGAACAACACCTCTAATACGAATGGAATGGGAGCCAAGAGATCCCTTAGGCTCAACCTTAAAAGACAAATGTTCATAATTATGCAAGTCTTAAATAAGCAAGAAAGTAAATGGTTATTGTACCTGAATGTGAAGGACTTACCAAAAGTGATCTTCAACCAAATCATCTTGCCACATGGAGGAGAAGAATGAATAGGAGCTTTGGTCCCTACATAGTTAGATCATATAGCCAAAAAGTATGTATTAGTACTTGAAATGTACTAAGTATATGGGGTGCAATGCAACAAAGAATATAAACCAAAATTAAACAATATGCATAATCATAATAAATAGATATGAGCTCAATATGTCATGAATGCTTAATTCCTTAGTCAAAATATGCATGGGGAATGATCAAGTCACATAACATATCGTACATAGATAGAAAGAGACCATAATCGACATATAAGACTATGCAAGCTACTACTTGGAGTCTCAATGTTCACTACACACAGAACTAGGGGTGGTCCATTTTGCCAAGGTAAAGAAACACCCACCTTACTGGAACTCCCCTATTTCAACAAATGCTTCATAAACATCTTACAAGAACATCACCCTTTTTGGCTAAGATAAGATAACAACCTTAAAAAAACACCACCATTTGAGTATTTAATTAACATGTGTCATACAGGAACACAACCCATTTTGATCAATCATATAACACAAGCTATTTTGATCCATTAGCTAATCCTAATCCTATGGTGGCAAAACAGTTATGGAACAATGGTTATCTATGATGTCCTCTCGGTGCTAGGTCACAATTCTAAGGAATATTCAAATCATACTTATAGCCATAATATGGAAAAGCATCATAATATCATAATATTTTCATAGACTATCTCATCAAAACAAAAGCTTCATAATTCCAAAATAGGGCTCCATATCAATCATAACTTTCACGATATTCTCATATCTCATAGCATACATAATGGTCCTTCAAATTCATATCGTTCGTTGTTTGCATAATTTGCCATAAGGCCCTCAACATCATAGAAGCTTGACATACATCTTTAGTCAAATTATGATGGAAACATGTACATAAGTTTAAATCCATGCAATTCATGAGTAAATGGCATGAATGGAATAGAATAAGGTCACTTGAGCACTAATCAAAATAACCCACCAAAAGTGTCACTAGACATAGCTAGAGTATCATCAAACCCTCATAAAAATCCATAAATTTCACATGGCATTTCAATGCATAAACATGGGTAAAACATCGTAAATCTCTTCATAATATTATCATATAAAAGAATCCATACAAACATTCACAAATATCCATAACTTGAAATTAGATTAGGCTGAAGAAAGGTTGAACTTGTGGAGGAAAGATTTCCACAATCAAAACCCACATACCTTGTTAATTTGGTGTAGTAAAATCTAACTTTGAAAGTAACCCTAGCTTGGTCGCTTCTCTTGGAAGCTTTAAAAGACTTTGGAGTGTTTGGGAGGGGCTTAGGCCTTAGAAACACTTTGAATGAAGAGGAATGAAATAGATTAGAGTTCGTTTAAGGCAAAGAAGTGCTTATTTGAAGGCTTAAACGATGTGGTATAGGCATATAATAATAAGAAAGGTCAAAATTACACTCTTTAAAACCTTACTGGGCAGGACCACGAGACCTCAATTACAGGTTGTGTCCAATCTATTGGTCGTAGGAGGGAGGTCATTTAGTAACATTTTAAATCCTCAAAAATTATCTGTGATCCTCAATCTATGACAAAACTTGTAGCTTAAAACTCAATCCATTGGTTGTCTAATATATTGTATAGCTAACTTCAGAAATCAACATTTTCACCAAGTCTAGTCATCTTTCCATGAGCACAAGACATGGCCTATGGGACCACTAACAACCTGTAGACCCTTCTATAAAACACACTAATACTTGAAAATTTTCTAAATTTCATTTCTTAGGACATTTTACAACCTCTAGCATGTGGGGCCTTACATCTTACATAAGCTTAATGATATTAGAAGATGGCTTGGTTGGAGTACTTCGGGATTTTGATTGTTGTGTCATACCTAGAGCCTAACTTGAATTGTTATAGCACCATATGATGGTTGATCCTTGCCTTTAATGACTCTTGGCCATAGAGTATGAAGGATCACATATGGTGCCCCTAGTCAATCTGTCAAAGACGGAAGGAGAAGTCTAACTATTGGCCATGCAACTTGTGAAGGGCCCAACAAAGGGGAGCTAATATTTTTATTTCCACCATTGCTTATTTGGATGAATACAATGGTCGTACACAGAATTTTTCACCTTGCATAGGGAAGGTTCTTGAAGAAAACAACAATGTGATGCTGAAGGAGTTCCCAAGTAACAGACATAAGACTTCTAATAAGCACTCCATGCGGCACTTGACAATGTGCTAATGAAACTTTCACCTGTTGCAAGTTAATATAAGCTCTTTTGAATCTAGATCGCTGATATAATGCTAGATTAAAGAAAGTCACAAGAGAGTTTTAATAAGTTTTTTTATTGTTAGGAAGATTGATTGATTTTTCTTGATGTGTTACAAATGACTGTACCTTCCTATTTATATTACTCACTAGGGGATAAAGTACAAATTATGATTGCTATATATTTCTCAAAATATAGAGAACATATGACAAAAATTCCTAGAATATTTTAGCTATCTAATCATTTGCGACAGTGATAATAATTCAAACATGGATTCAGGAACCATCAACACATTACTCAAATCATCACTAGTTGGTTCTGCACTTACTAGTATGAGTAACTGAAGTTGTTTGACCATAAGGTAGGTGTACTTTTCTTTATACTCTTTTATCAAAACTAGATATGTCATCTAAATTACTAAGCTTAGAAATCATGTGACGTATTTCTCCTGAATCAACTATTCATTCTTCTTGCTTATTATTGGTGTCTCAAATTAATTCTTTATTCTCCATATATATTATTCAATAATAAAATAGTAATAGAAGTGTAACACCCCACGCCTTACACTGCTAGTACAAGTCAAATGAAACATGACATGATTTGGTCAAACTAGTGCTAATTTTCAAAGGTGCTTGAATCTCGCGTTAATGGGCTATATTTGTGTCTAACACTTAAGAGGATCGAGTGTATACATGTTTTGTGTTGAGTTGAGTAGATTACGGCCTTAAATAAAGTGAGAGAATTGAGGTGCTTGTAGGACTTAGAAGATAGCAGGTGAGTCACCTACTTGCTTAGTTTAAAATTGTTAGGTAAACGGAGACAAGGCTCGACGTCGAATTTGTCCAAGTTCGATTATGAATAAAGTCTGTGTTAAGAGTGTAACTTGGACACCTATTTTAGCACCCTAAAATGTACTATATGATCAGTCGAAGAAGGATATAAAGAGAGACAAAGATCATTGCAATATTCTTAGCAAGTTAGGCCCAACTAGTTAGGAAGAAGAAATCTAAAAAATGGGCAGCCCAATTCCATGTATTTGGAGCTCTAAAAGGCCCAAGTGAAATGAGAAAGAAGCTGCATCACCTAGTTGGTGATGTACTGCTTAAGTAGACCTAGTAATTAGGCAAAGTATCATTTTAAAATAGGGTGAAAGCAGCTCCCACAAAGCTATCGTTCAATTGAACTCACAAAACAAAAATAGTTTTGTCTTCAAAGTTCTCTCAACCTTTGTTCACTTTGGAAAGCAGATAAAAGGGATTTCTAGGGTTATTATACAAGCCCTATATCTTGACTGTAGTGGTAAGTAAGTTTATATAGGTGTTTACCATAGTTTCATCATGAAAAAACGAGAGATAGATACTAGTTATGTTTGCTCAAATCTATTGGACAAATTATGTGCAGAAAGTTGATGCACCTTTTCCTTTTGTTTTGATGATTTCTATATGGTTTTTAAGATATATTATGAAGAGAACTTGGTGTTCTTAACATGGTTTGAGTTATAAACATCACCCTAAGGTTGCTTCCCTGGTTTTGGTTTCATTGAACAAGCGCATTTTATTGAGTTATTTGAAGTGTCATGTTGATTGTAACTTTCAGGCTGTTGTGTCTGAAGCTTTTAGCTCATGTCCTTCATGACTTCTTAAGTGTAGTTGTAGGACTGTTTGTGTATGTTTATATGTTCAAATGTTGCTGGAATAGTTTGGTTAAAGTTGGAATAGGTGTGGAGTTGTCAACGTCGGAATGTAGCGAAGGAAGGTAACGTTATGCTGTCTGTTTTTAGATTGTGTGGAATTGCTATGTGTTGAACTTGGTGGGCTGTTGTAAGACTGTCAAGAGGCTGAAAGAAGATGTATATGACATATAATTGAGATGTTTTGTCCGAAAATACGATTATAAGTGAAAAGGTTGAACGAAATGCCTTGACGTCGCTAATTAAAAGCTTGTTGCCCGTGTGTTTTTTTGTTGTGTGATTGGGATGCCAAGGTGTATCTATTGGCTACTAATGTTAGTGGTATCCTCTATTATGTTATAGATAAGTATTTGGAGGAAGGGAAGGTTATCTCGAGATAGTAACAAGGTCATACAACGAGGTATGTAAGGTTACTTGATTTCGTATCACTTGGCATGAAACATAGATCCCTCGTGGGAACATAAAGGCACTTGCCAACTCTGACACAACTATTAACCATGTCTCCACTCTCTTA
>JAOTQJ010181996.1:3520-17949 GCA_025642045.1 Solanum sejunctum | reverse complement strand
AACTTGACTCATAAGCCATGCAATAGATCATCAATAACTCAAGAATATTTAACAAGACATTTTATCAAACACTTGGTGGGTGTGTAATACTAGTTTAAAATCATGCAATTCAAGAGTGAAATCATGTCAGAAAAATCAATGTAAGTCAACCCACCAACACCTGGTACCACCCTCATGCAAGATACATTGAAATCCCCCATCAAATCTCATCATAGATCATAGTTTCATAGCTCAAAATATGCATAGTCACAATAGACAAACCATCTCATAGCATAAGCTTAAAATAGATAAACATATGTTTTCAATCAATATTTCATGAAGCCCCAACATAGCTTTTAATAATAGTCCATAATAAGTAATACCTATAAGCAACACAATATAGACACATGCAATTTTCATAAAAGAAATATTTGGTCCATGGGTGAAAGGTACCCATGAATGAAATTGACATACAATAGACCTTCAATTTCTTGGAATTGGGTTGTGAAAAACTTGAAGCTTGAAAGTGGGTCTTGGAATCTAAAATTCCTTGAGTTTCCTTGAATTTGTATTGGGTTTTTGATGAAAGATTTAGAGAGAATTTGAGAGTGTATTAAACCATCACCCAAAACTCAATTCATAGGGAAGTCTTGAACTCGTGAATGTACTAGAAGTCTCCCACGACTTTAATACACTCCCTACCTAAGCAAATGAGGCTTGAAACATGGGTATAAAAGAGCATGTAATTACGGGGTGTCATATTATCTCTCTCTTGAGAACATTCATCTCAGAATGTCAAAGAAATGTACATAAGGAAAGTAATTATGAAGATTTTAGCCCAACATAGATACAATAAATGAACTTAAACATTATTTTCAAAAAACTTCAACATAAACATCAAAAATCACCATAAACTTGTCAACATAAACATGAATGCATGCAAATGACATATGGACCAAAACTTAAGACTTGAAATCATAGAAAGGACTTAGTTTACTATCTCAAGCTTGAATAGAATGAAAGAGGTACAGATATCGCTTCTTCATGCCTGCTCTGACTCTCCAAATGGCACTCTCAACTTATTGGTTCTTCCAACTTATTGGTTCCACCAAAGAACGCTAACATATGTTACAACTTTGTTCCTCAACCCTTTCACATGTTCATACAACATCACCACCAGGACCTTCTCATAGGTCAACTCATCCTCCACAACCCCCACAACCTCAAAGAGTTCTATTAAACTTGGGTCACGCATACACTTCTCAACATAGACACATGGAAAATCGGATGAACCATATTCATATCAATGGGCAACTCTAATTCATATGCCACCTTACCAATTCTCCTTAATACCCTATAAGGATCCCCACACTTTGGGCCCAATTATCAACATTATAACATCCCACCTTGGTACCTAAAGCTGCCATCTCCCCCTTGGGAGAAAACACTAGAGGGTCTTTAGCCTTGAAACTCGATACCTTGTTAGAACCGATCACCCTCAAATCGAGCCCTCTTCGACTCCCTACTTCTCTTATTCCTAAGCTTTTCTCCCTTAATTTGTTCAGCATAAGTAATGAGGTGGGACTAATTCATATTACTAATCAATATGGCAACACGAGACTCCTCATTCACCATGGATACACTTATCACAAACTTATTCATCCTAAACCTTGGTTCGGCCAACAATTTTGGAGCATATTTGGAGAGTTGGTTGAACTTGAGGGCATACTCCCTCACACTCATCGACCATTTCTTTAAATTCATGAATTCTATCATTTTGGCCTCCCTTAGCTCAAGAGGGAAGAACTAGTTGAGAAATGCCACCATAAACTCTTTCCAAAGGATCCCATTATTGTTCCCCTTCTCCACCTTCTATTGGGTGAACCAAATTTTGGCCACCCCTTGAATGGGTAGTCTACCAACTCCACTTTTTTCTCCGATCTAACCCAAATAATAGATAATACTTTATATACCTCATCAATGAAAACTTGAGAACCCTCATCTACTTTATACCCATGAAACTTCGGCGGGTTCATCCTAGCAAAATCCCTTACCCTTGATGCCAGAGTATGATCATTAGGAGCTTGGGACCCTTGATGACTTTGGTTGGTCAAATGTGTCAACATAGTAATAGTATTCTGGAACTCAACTTCGGTAGCCCCTCCATCTTGAGGAGCTTGAGGAGCAGGGTAAGCTGATTGTCTCACGAGTGAACGGACCCTCCTTGGCACTCCTCTTTGTAGTGGAATGATCAACAACTAGAAGAGCAAAGAATATTCATTAGGGGAAAAGTCTTACTTTACAACTAAGTCATGATATAGACTATGAAAAAGTGAAACATTTCCTAAAATGCCACATAGCCTCCTATTCATAGTTGTGGCGTGCTTCACAACCATGAATAAGACTCTAATTGACGTGGTGTATTGGATTTATAAGGACCATTAATAACCTAGTGCTCTAATACCAAGTTTATCACGACCCAAGCCTCGGGCATAAACGTGACACAATGAATGGAGAATCCGAAGGAACCCCAAACACGCCTCCTAGCATATCATACACACATCCTTGGACGCAAAAGTAAAATAAACAACATTAAGAGAGTATAAATAAGGATAAGAGACTAAGGGAAGTCTTTAATAGCATAAATCATAAGGAGTCAAAGCTCAAAGGATAATTACACCGCTTATCCAACAACACCTCTAAGATAGATTGGGCGGGGGCTAAGACACTTTTTGAGCTCACCCTCTTAGTATCAAAGTTCAACATAAAGAGATAACAAGAGTAAGAGTGTAAAGCTAGTGTCCCCGAACTTGAGGACTCACCAATAGTTTATATTCAAGATGTCCAAACTAGCCACGAGGCGGATCATCATGAGGAGATCTGTTTTCTATATGGTAATATCATGTAGGCATAGAGTATGCATTAGTATGTTTGAATATACTAAGTATATAGGATGTAATGCATTAAGAGATAGACAATCTAATCAAAATGCATATACAAAGGTAATGGGAAGTATAATGACAATATGACGTGCTTGATCAACGATTGAGGTAAAATATACATAATCATAATCTAGGAATGTAAACTTAATATGGAATATACGTATGCTCGAACCTTACACCAATATGCTGGAGATGGGCCACATAGCCACCCACTCACCTTACTGTATAACCTTTTTGGAAAGTGTTATCAATACCCCTACCTTACGATATAGCCTTTTTGGTAGGTAGTATAAGACGTCCCAAACTTTACAATATAATATTTTGGGTAGGAGCTGTGAGTTATCCTACCTTATGATATAATTTTTTTGGTAGGAACCATGAATTATACCTTACGGCTAGCCTTTTCAGTAGCTATTATAGGATGTCCTTACCTTATGATATAATCTTTTCAGTAGGAGCCATGAGTCATTCTACCTTATGGAATAGCCTTTTCGATTGATCTTATAGAATCTACATACCTTACGATATAATCTTTTTGGCAAGAGTCATGAAAATAGCTCATCAAACCATCAAATTCAATTGTCAAGAAAGAACTCCTTATTTTCCCAACAACTCAACAAACATGAGAGCCAATAATTCACTTGCAATACCATAGGTACTTTACATGATTTAAACATGCATATGTACATTTCTTTCATCATCATAAAGCCACTTGACTCATAAGCCATGCAATAGATCATCAATAACTCAAGAATCCTTCACAGGACATTTTATCAAATACTTGGCGGGTGTGTAATGCTAGTTCAAAATCATGCAATTAAAGAGTTAAATCATGTGAGAATAATCAATGTAAATCAACCCACTTACACTTGATACCACCCTCATACAAGATACATTGAAATCTCCCATCCAATCTTATCATAGATCATAGTTTCATAGCTCAAAATATGTATAGTCACAATGGACAAACCATCTTATAATATAATCTTAAAATAGATAAATATATTTTTTTCAATCAATATTTCATGAAGCCCCAACAAAACTTTTAATCATTGTCCATAATGAGTAATATCCATATTCAACACAATGTAGAAACATGCAATTTTCATAAAAGGAAGATTGGGTTCATGGGTGAAAGGTACCCATGAATGAAATCAACATACCTTAGACTTTGAATTTATTAGAATTGGGTTATGAAAGACTTGAATCTTGAAACTGGGTCTTGGAATCCAAAACTTGCTTCAGATTTCTTGAATTTGTATTGGGGTTCTGATGAAGGCTTTTCTGAGAATTTGAGAGTGTAATTCAACTTTTTTTAAATTTAACTAACCTAACCAAAGTTTCTCACCCCTCGTGACGATCAGGGGTTTAGCCACATACCCCCAAGCCTTATCATAGATAACAAAAACACAAAACAAAAGTATAAAGGAGGGGTACATAAAACCCTTACCTCTGACATATTATGGTTCACAAGTCTGCCAACCTTTTAAGGTTGGCCAACTATTCTCCAATACCAAATAAGAAGCAAACCTAGACTATACCTTAGAGAGTACTACTCTCAATACATATAATCTAAGGAAGCAATAAATGAGGGAGACTCTCCCCTTACGTTAGTAAAAGAAAAATAAACCTAAAACTAATCCTACATAAGACAAACAAACTAAATCTGGATAAGTTGTAGACAAAGAGAGCTCCTGGTTTATCTAAGAAACACATCAACTTATGGTGGTTCCTTGATCCTTTTCAATTTTCTTATTTTGAATGTGGCCATATCAAACTTGTCAAGGTAGAAGTATTCTTTGGCTTCATTTGGCATATGCTGAAAATTGAAGTATAATTGAGGACTAGTGGAGCTATAGCTATGCTTGGCCAATGTATTAGACACAAAATTAGATTCTCTAAGGATGTTCTTGTATTAAAAACCTTGTTGTTGAGAAATAGATTGTTGTAGCCTTGCCAGACCTTATGCAATCTCTCAAGGAGGAGCGAAATTCTATTGAGTGATCCATCTGTGAAGTAATTTAGAGTCCACCTCCAAAATAACCTTCCTAAACCCCAAGTGCATACACCAAACAACACCAAATAGAGTAGATTCCATTTTAGCCTTATTGCTGGAGCCTTCACCCACATGTGTAGCATAAGAAAACAGGAATAGACCCTCCTTGTTTTTGATGATATTACCAGCACCAATCCTACTAGGATTTGATAATGCACTGCCATTAGAGTTGAACTTGACCTATTGATCTGGATGTTTAATCCACCTGACTGGTGTGACCTTGATGTCATGGACATACTTGTCTATTAATATAATTAACTCCATCCAATTTGAGGGCCAAGTAATGTAGGGATAGGTAGTTCTTCATAGATAAGATACATCTTTAACTACCAAATACTTCACACTTGCCAGATTGGATTGCTTCCTCCTATATTCACTTGCACATATATTTTTCCATAAATTTCAACAAATAAAAATGGGAGCAGCATCTATAACAACTTTTGAGCATCATTCTTAGACTTAATATCCCACCATCTGATGATATAATGTCTTAGGGCAGGTAATCAGTGTTAACCCCACAAGATCCAGCAAGAATTTCCATACATTATGACCAAAGTGACCTGTAAGGAAGATGTGATCAATATTGTCCATGCCAGGTCTAGTACAGCAATGATACTGATTGGGATAATAACCAAAACTAGTTAGCTTCTCATTTGTAGGTAATTTTCCCCTCAATGCCCTCCAAACCAAGAACGAACACTTAAAGGGGATGGTTTTATGCCTACTACAAGTATTAAGCTTGATTTTGACTTTTTTATCTCTGATCAAATCCGATGTTGTAGAAGTAGTGAAGTCACCAGTAGGATTCAGCTTCCAAATTGCCTAGTCAGGGATCCTATTATTCATTTGAAGTGGAATACTGAGAATAACATCAACATATTGAGGAGGGACATTATTCCTAATCAGCTCCTTATTCCACTGACCATCCTAAATAAAAGTTTTAGTGTTATTCAATCTACTACTTACATTACTGAAATTAGCTAGTGGACCTACTTCTAACCAATTATCCCACCAAAAATAACAGTTATCAGAATTAATATTCCACTGAATGTGATGTTCTAACTCAGATTTGTTCTTCATTATGTGTTTCCAGATCAAGGAATAACTTGTGCTCACTTTTTGTTAACAGGATTGGATCTTCAACAATACTTAGCTTTAAAAAACTCACCCCAAAGAGTAATTTTGGTTCCTAAATCCACCAGTGCTTGTATTGGAAGGATTTACACACATCATTAATTATCCCGACCCCAATACCTCCTTCTTCATATGGAATACTTAAATTTTTCCATGAAGCCCAATGGTACTTCTTCTTTTCATACATCCAACCCCAAAAGAAAATCAGTGATGAGGCTCTGAATCTGATTGAGAGTAGTAGATAAAGGAGAAACAGTTGAAAGAAGATATATAGGCAAAGATTGTAATACATGCTTAATCAAGGTTTCCTTTCTACCAAAGCTAAGGATCTTAGATTGCCAACCAGAAATTCTAGCAGTTACTTTTGAAACCATATCAGAGAAATAGATCACTATTTGTCTTCCAATATACAAGGGGCATCCCAAGTATGTGATGGGTTCCTCTTTCTGACTAAAGCCAGTGATGCTATGCTCCCTTTCACAAATACTCTATTTTGTATCTAAAGGAACTAGGAAATGACTTTGCTTCTATTCACTAATTGATTTGAGACCCCTTTATATGTAGATAAAGCCTTTATAATCAATTCTAAGGATTTGCTAGTCCTAGAAGTAAAAATAATAACATCATTAACAAAACTGAGGTGGTTAATCTGAGGACCTATCTTCTCCATTTAGAAACCTTGAAAATCAGGAACTTGGTTCAATCTATTAAGCAATTTGGATAAAACTTGAGCTCCTAAGATAAACAATCCTAGAGATAAAAGGTCCCGCTGCCTAAGGCCTCTGGTAGAATAGAAAAAACCATGTCTGGATACATTTATAATGATGCGGTACCAATTATTTAATATTATTCTCTAAACCATATCAATAAATTATTCTATAAAACCCCTCCTTCTCTTAATTAAACAGACATAAGACCAAGAGACCCTGTCATATGCTTTAGCCATGTCATGTTTGATGACAACATTCCCACTATCCATAGGCTTCTTAATCTGATGAATAATCTCTTGAGGAAACATGATGTTTTATGAAATATTCATACATTTAACAAACCCTAACTGATTATTAGAGATCAAATTAGGTAGCTAAGGAGCAAATCTCATACAGAGTAATTTGGAGATGATCTTGTTGATGCTACTGCTGATGCTAATAGGCCTGAAATCAGAGAAGGTAGTAGGATTACTTAGGAATAGTTTGCCTACAAAAAAAGGCATGAACTATGTTCAGAAGATCATTCTTGATTATGTTCCAGCAAGCTTATAAAATTTACTATTATACCCATCTAGACCTGCTGCTGAATAAGGACTAAGGGACTGCACCACCTGATGTACCTCATCCATTATTGGCATAGCTTGTAACATATCATTTTGATCTTGGTTAATCATGGTAGGGATGCAACTGATCACTTTCTCATTAATGTACTTGTTCTCACCAGTGAAGATGCTCAAAAAAATGGTCAAAAGTAGACTTAGCAATGTTTTTATCACCTTGAATCCTGTCATCACATTCATTTTGCACCCTATGAATAAACAATCTTCTTCTTCTACCCCTTATTAAAGCATAAAAGTACTTGATATTTGTAGCACCTTCTTTGAACCAATGAAGCTAAGACTTTGGTTTGAGGATAGACTCTTCCAACTTAAGGAGCTAGATAGATTCTGCATTTAGTTCATGAAGATGACTCCTTTTCTCTTTAGTATTGTAGTTAATCAGATCCTCTTCAGCTTGTTTAACCTTTTCCTCATACTCTTTCACCTTTGCATAAATATCATCTAATTGATCTCTAGACCATTTACTGAGAGTAGATGATAATCTTTTCAACTTTTGATGAAATACCCACATAGGATGACCAAGCAAAATCCTATCCCAACACTTCTTAACAATATCCAGAAAAGCTGGGTGGTCAAACTAACAGTTAATAAATTTAAAGTATTTGATGTACTGATCAGAATTATCTATCATTTCCATAAGCAAAGGGCAGTGATCAGACCCTACGGAAGAAAGGTGAGTGATGGTAGTGAGGGGCATAAATCCCAACCATTTGTCATTTACCATAGCTCTATCAAGTCTTTTCCAAATAGTAGCATCACCACCTCTGTTATTTCACCAAGTGAAGCTTTGACTAGAGAAATCCAAATTAGTAAGGCCACAACCCTCAATAACACCAATAAACTCAAAACTTTTCTTAATATTATAAGAAACACCTCCTAACTTTTCATCCATAGATGAAATAACATTGAAATCCCCAACCGTACACCAAGGAACATCAGACTTGTTGTTGGCAATGTGAAGCATTCTTTCCAACAAAGGATATTTGAGATGGTCCCTACACTTTGCATAAACAAAGGTGATAACAAAAGTATGATGTTGCTGAATGTGTTTAAGCTCACAGGTCACTTGTTGTTGATCAAAAAACAGGATCTTACATTTAACATCAAGACTCCAAAAAGAACCAAATCTTTCCGTTGGTATTACATGTAGCCTTGTCCATACCAAGCTGAATTCTGAAATTGTTTAACTAAGAGTTATTTGAAAAAGGTTCAAGAATGGAGATCATGGACAAATGGTGAATATTTTTTAGTTTTTTGATTCTTTCCAAAGCATCTTGTGTATTAATACCATTAATATTCCATATTATTGTATTAATCATTGTGAGATTTTGGAAATGAACAATTGTGTGTTTGGTCTGCCTGCAGTAATAGCTATAATATTTATGGCATTTTTGGACTTGAAATTGGTTTTGTGAAGACCCCTTGGTGATAGCCCCTGCTGATTTGTAACTTGCTGAAGCTCTTCTTGCATCATGTTATTATGAGTGAAACAAAAATCCTGTGTTTTTTCTAACTGGTTCCATCATCCTCTTCTTCATTAATAGGAAGGTTATCCTTATCAAACTTATCATTAGAATTAACCACCTCATATTATCAATATCATTACTGGGCAACATTGGATCAGTATTCAATGCACAATTAGACCCACCCATATCAGCCACATTTTCTGTATGAGGAGAATTATAATAGACCTATTTTTCATTTCTCTTCTTTAGAGCATCTTTTCTTTTCTTACTTAGATTGTTCTTTTTGGACTTAGACCTCATAGTTCTAATACTAGCAAAGGATCTCAAATCTTTGTAGAACCCATGTTGTTAATCTGAATAGGAGTACCCTCACCAGCCTGATGATGATCACTAGACACTTGGTGAAACTTCTGCAATTGTTCACCATAGGGTAGTAGGGGATCTAGAGTCCAATCTATGGTCAATGTGAGGATTCTCATGCAAAACATGAGACAGAATCCCACCTCTTAGATCCCTATCCTACAGGTTAGTAGGGTTCTCCTTTAAACCATCCTCACCACCATAGACTTCAGAAGCAACAAAATCAGAGGGAATAGATGTCTGGGAATCAGCAACATAAATAATCTCATTACTACAAGGGGGAAAGGAAGACTGATTTTGAGGGAAAGGATCAACAATATCATGGGGAGATAAGTCAACACCTGAGTTTTTGGTTCCTTTAGTTTTCATGACTTTAGGAGTAGTCACACTAACGCTCACAGTTGGTTCAAAACTAGGATTTTTTTTCCAGATTATCATTCTCCTGCTCTGTAGTGGCACTAAAAAATTTCCTAGTTGGCATCTATTAAGACTTTTCTCAGGCAGTTTCTCTACTTGACCTGTTTAGATTTTTTAATTTTTCTTAAAATGAATTTGCCAATCATTATCTTGAGAACTCTCTTTCCCTTTTCTTGAATCATGGTGAGTACCTGTCTTATATGCCATACTAAAAAAGGGATTAACATCTAAAGAATGAATATTGTTGGGACGAAGATTTACCTGACCCTCCAAGTTCTGCATCCTGGTTTGTTTGTTAGCTTCAGTTTCCTTCCTTTTTTATCTGCATCATCTCTTTTCTTGATGGTATATACTTCTACTAGATGGCCTTGATGTTTGCAATAGCTACAATAATCAGGTATGACCTTATAATGGATAGCTTGCCATCTCGCAATTGTGAAGTCTGATTCATCTATACCTATCCATATATGTGAAGGCTTATCCTTAGTAATATCAGTTTGAATTCTCACTTTTTCTACACTCCCTCTGGTATTCTGAATAGAAGCAACATCCAAATATAGAGTCTTACCCCACTGGAGCTAAAAGAGAAGATATAACCTTTTTATTGTAGCAATGCCAAGGTAGTTCAAGGAGGGTAACCTACAAAGGAACAATAGGGGTCTCCTTTTCAGGGGAGAAATAAGGGTTCCAGAGTTGAAGCCTCATGAGTTGACCCTTAATGAACATTCTCTGTTTATTCTATACAGTAACATGATTTTCTTCATTGTCCAAATCAATGTTAATTTGCCTTGCATTGAAATGACCAATTTTGATCCCTCCTACTAATTGAGTTTGTTGAATAAAGCTTTTCATGATCAACTCAATCTTGGGCATGGTATTAGTGAATTTTCCAACCAAAGCGTACCTACATTTGAATGTAATCTTAACCATATGAATTCATCTTTTTTAAATATAACAGCAAATAGCCCTTGTCTTGTTGTGAGGAGGAGGGGACTAATATTGATGGGGTTCTTGACTTGGCTTGGTTTGTTCTAAGTTTTGTGGCATAAGAATAAACTACAGTAAATTGGGCAGGTTCAGGCATGTGATTATCTTTAGGGTGGATGTTAGAATTGGGAATAATAGATTTGGTAGTATAGTAATGAAGATTTTGCTATTTAGCTTTCTGATTAGGGGGATTTGGTTTTTGGAAATTGGAGATCAGTTTTGGTAAGATCGTGAGGTTTTGTAGGCTGAGACTTCAGTTGTTGCACCTGGCTATCCTTTATATTATTATTCGCCAACTCCTTGCCCTTAACATGGGCATTGGAATCTACTTCATTTCTGTTGATTTCAGCATCACACGTCATTTGGCCATGTTGGGTAGAGGAGGTAAGCTCAGTCAAATTCTTTCCCGACCCCTTAGAATGAACTTGGGAAGCCTCTTTGTCAACCTCCATTAGCTTGCTAACATATTCACCACTTATGCCATTTTTATTTTTCTAATCCATATTAGTAGTGCTAATTTGATTAACATTCACTTGGGGCTGCACACCAGATGTTAGGGGGCTAATACTTTGCCCAGACTTTGCACAATTCACATTGGCTTCGATAGTGACAAAAGAAAAGGAATTCTCAACATTAAAATATTTAAAAGACAAACTTACTAAGGATGTTGAATACTTAGGATCCCATTTTTGAATTATGGGACATTCAGAGTACTTTTTAGAATTAATTTCAGTGTTAACTTTAGAAAAGATCAATCCAAGGGACTTATTTCTGTTAATTATAGGCTGATCACCTGCAATCTTGATCCCTTGTTTATTAAAATGACTATTAGATGTCATTTTCATGGTAAATTAATCATCAGTATTCCCTGCACCTAAAGACAAATTGTCTCAACCTGACTCCTTCGAAATTGGGTCAATTGGGGCTGTCAAAATCCTAGCTCCCAAATTCAAAGATTTAGCGGTGAATTAATTGGGGCTTTTGCATCTGGGATATTCTCCTTGGTCCCAAGAGCATTCTGGTATGCTTCTAGACAGTTGAGTTTCTCTGAAAGGTCATCGCTAATGCAAGAAAATGTCCCACCGTTGATTTTGCCAGTGGAATTGGCCACAAATTCTCCAAGAGGTACTCTTCTACTTAGGAAATCATTACTCATAGGTCCCATGACACAAATTTTATTAGAGGATGGTTGAATATCAAGACACAAATCAGGTGATTCTAAGGCTATTTTTCCAAAATCTGCCTGATCAAACCTCTTAATTCTCATGATGTAATTGTACAATTTTTCGAATATAGGTATATCAGGTGGTGGAGAATCATTGGTACCCATTATTATCACTCATATCAGACCAAAATTCACCAACGAAATAATGTTTTGTGCCTGGTTAGCTCATCTTGTGAAATAGCTATAGTGATAGCTAAGTTGTTTTGCAATTTTTGAGAGCTTTAGGATCAATCTTTGTGTGTAGATTAATGAAGATGATGAGCCATGACTAGGCGCTCTTGCTGAGCTGGGCTAGTGGCCAATTGCCCTCTATCGGCAGCTCATGTGCCATTCTCAAATTGTAATAATGATATTTTTCATTTTCTACCATTAGAATTTTGAATCGTTAAAGCGAGTCTTGTGTATTACTAGGTTCTGGAATAATAATTCAAGTTGAGTGAAATGACTTTGATCCTTTGAAATAGAGTTTAGGTTTTTTGGGGAGGTTAAGATAGCATTGAAAATCTAAAAAGATCATTAGAATGGATTAAATTCATAAAAATATCATTAATGAAATAGAGAGAATAATTAATAAAGTGTCACATTACTTGAGGTTACATGGGTCATGTGGCACTCCACGGTTCATGTGGAGTGCCCTGAACCAACACTTAGACAACTTTTGGAAATTGGAAACTTGGCCAACACTTTGGAAGTTTTGTATAAGTGTCAGCTCACGGACTGGTTTATGGGCCATGTGAAGTCACACGGTCCTTGTACTAGTCCGTCAAACCATACTTAGAAAATTTTGCGAAATTTATGAGATGGTAATTTTATACTTAGAAGAACGTTTGCTCCGGAAGCCTCACGAAGGGCCTCACTGCCAGTGCTATACTACATGGCTCATGTGGCCTATCGTGGCATATGCCATGGCCAAAAAGTGGCCATTTTAGGCCTCAGTCTAGTAACATAGCTTGTTATATGCCACACGGCCCGTGTGACTGCCCATGTGGTGTTACTACACTGGAGGGTTCTATAGAACGGGCATAATTCCTTCATCCGAACTTGGAATCAAGTTAAACTAAGTACATTGGAAAGATAACTCAAAGGGTTTTCATTTGACTAATCTTGGGTAATCCAGTTCTGTGTATGCTAAAAGTTATGCTTGTTTAAAATTGATCCTTGCATAAACCAACCCAATACTCAATTCATAGGAAAGTCTTGAACTCGTGAAAGTACTAGAAGTCTCCCACGACCCTAATACACTCCCCACCTAAATAAATGAGGCTTGAATATGGGTAAAAAAGAGCATGGAGTTATGGGATGTCACCCCGGAGATTGTCTTGGCCCCTACTCCTATCTACGTGTTAGAGGTATTGTTGGAACATTATTATGTATTAATGTTATACATTTACTTTCTATGTATATATGGTATCAACTATATCCCTTAGCCTTATTTTTCACTTTTTTTACCATTTCCTGATGTTGTACAATTTCTTCCACGATCAAGGCTATGTAATGATATGCTAAGAGACTTTTTTGGGTTCCCCATTCACCATGTCACGTCTAGGTCCTAGGTCTTGGTCATGAAATAGTGTAAGTTTTTCCTTGGTTTTTCTATTTTGCCCAAGGGCATTGGGTCATAGCCCATGCCGATTTAGGCATGAAATCACCTATACTTAGCCATTTTTCAACTTTATATCACTCAAGACCCACTCAAAAACCTCTCCAAGAATTAACCAAATATCACATTCTCAAGCTTAACTTTGGAACTCAAGGATTCACTTCAAGCTCTATGTTTTCTTCAAGCTCATCTCAAGAAAATCCAAGTTTGAGGTACATAGTTTCATCCATTGGGTCCTTTCATCCATAGATCCCAATCTTCTTTTTCATGAAAATTGCATGTGTTCAAGTTGTATTACCTATGGGTATCTCTTATTATGAATTATGAACATGTATCATGTTGGGCTTTTATGAAATATTGATTGATTATGCATGACTATCTGTTTCAAGATTATACCATGATTTGATTATATTGTTAAGACTATACATGTTTTGAGTTATGAAACTGGGATCTAACATGAGTTCTAATGGTGGATTTCACCGGTAATCTATATGTGGGTTTTACAACATGTTGGTGGGTTGATTTGCATTAAGTTTTCTCATCTTATTTTACTCTCAAATTATATGATATTGAACTAGTATCATGAACCCACCAAGTATTTGATAAAATATCAAGTCAAGAAATTCTCACGTTATTAATGATCTATTTCACGATTTACAAGTCAAGTGACTATATGATGATTAAGGGCTTTTAAGTATGTATTGAATTCATGAAAATTATCTATGTTTACAAGTTACAAGCTAAGCCTTATTTTAAGGTTTTTACCTCTTATGAGCCATTCATGTTAAAGCAAGGGTTCATGTATGATTATGATCTACTCTCATGTTTCAAGTTAGGCTCACAACTAGAGGTAAAGCATGTTTCAAGAGCTACTCGTGTCATGTTTCCATGTATCCTGCAAGATATACGAGTTATGATTATTTCAAGTATTTC